>SEYY01002681.1:0-5000 GCA_009176605.1 Armadillidium nasatum
TATTATTATTATTATTATTATTATTTATCCTGATTCCTTCCTTCCTAAACTTAAAGATGATTTATGTATTTCTTTTGCAACAAGATACGAGCTGGGAAGAAGATACAAATCTTTATAATGTAATCGGATATTTTTTATCTTTTAATACATAATAATTATTATCAAACTTGAGTATTAATGAGAAGATACTCGTATGTATATATTACGTATATACCACTGTGTATAGAAGGGAGAACATACTACTTAGATTATTTAGGAGAGAGAGAGAGAGAGAGAGAGAGAGAGAGAGAGAGAGAGAAATAAAATGAAATAAAATAAAATAAAAATAAAAAAATAAATTAAAAAAAGAAAAAGTTAAAAAATATAAATAAAGAAATTTCTAAATTGATTGTAAAATTTGAAGCAATTTTTATTTTTAATGAAATTAAAAAAATGCTTAGATAGAAAGATTACACACACACACACACACACACAATATATATACAGGGTTGCACCAGAACCACATAAAAATTTTTTTATTTTTTCTTAATATTATTTATATATATATATATATATATATATATATATATATATATATATATATATATATATATATATATATTATATATATATATATATAATATATATATATAATATATATATATATATTATATATTAGATAATATTATAATATATATATATATATATATATATATATATATATATATATATATATATATATATATATATATATATATATATATATATATATATATATATATATATATATATATATATATATATATATATATATATATATATATATATATATATATATATATATATATATATATATATATTAGTGGCTCAGTCGATTGAGCACTCATCATAGAAGTGAGAAGTCCCGGGTTCGAGGCCTGGCCAGAGCGAGAAATGTGAGCGGTTTCTCCTTGCGCTTAGCTCCGAATGACTCATATTAAACGAGTACATCAGTGGAATGCTCTTGCCACTGATGGGAAAATCTCCGGCATCCGAATAGGCCTGGCCAGCCAGCGGTATCTTTCCGTGGGCCCTTGAAACCCAAGGATCTTCCTCGAAAGATCCACTGACAGACAAAAGTCCTTCCTGGGTTAAGATATTATTTATATATATATATATATATATATATATATATATATATATATATATATATATATATATATATATATATATATATATATATATATATATATATATATATATATATTCTTTTTTATTTCACCTCTGGTGGGCAAAGGCAGAGGCCTACTAATGTTCCACCAGAGTTAGGGGAAAGTCGGGAACATGGTAAATTAAAGGCCGACATGACCTGATGCACAGCGTTTGAAGGTGCCTAATCAAGGAAGTTGGGAAATAGATGAAGGAAGTGTGTTCCAGACATTACCAGTAGAGTACATGTAAGAGGAGCATAGTGGTTAAGTCTGGGGTCGAGAGTTCGACAGAGAAGGATGAGACTGTGTAGAAAGACTAGTCGCACGAGCCCTTTCAATGGAGGAGGTATGCGACGAGAGAGTTCAGAAGAGCAGTGTTCATTGTAATAGCGATAGTATAGAGAGTGATGTGGCAGTTGAACACCTAGAAGAAGATTGGGGAGAGTTAGTGTGAGTAGGAGAGCTGACATGTCGAAAAGCCCTAGACTCCACCTTTCCAGGAGAGCTGTATGAGTGGAACCACCCCAGATGTGTGAGCATACTCCATACAGGGGCGAACAACACCCCTATACAGAGCAAGCAACTGGGGTGGTGTGAAGAAATACTGAAGGCGCCTCAGAACATCCAACCTCTTAGAATCTTGTTTAGAAAGAGATGTAATGTGGTCTTTCCAAGAAAGATCACGAGAAAAAGAAACACCTAGAATATTAAGGATAGATGAAGATTTGAGTTGCGTGTTTTCGAAGAAGATATCGTAGTTGTGTGGAAGATTGTGTCAAGTAGAGAGATGGAAGAATTGAGTTTTTGAGGCATTGAAAACGACCATGTTTTCTCTGCCCCAATTTGAAATGAGGGATAGATCAGAGGTTAGTTGCTCCAAGGCCACCCTCCTTGCCTCTATTAACTGTTCTTGGGAGGTTCGCCTTTCAAAATGAAAAGAGTAATGAAGGGTGGAGTCATCAGCATAGGAGTGGATAGGAGATGAAGTAATAGAGAGGTCATTAATGAAAAGCAGAAAAAGTGTTGGGGATAGGACAGATCCTCGAGGAACACCACTATTAATGGATTTATAGGATGAACGTTGGCCGTCTACAACAGCTGCTATAGAACGACCAGAAACAAAATCAGAGAGAAGGATAGATTCCGAAAGAGGGAAGTGTGGAAATCAAAGCTATGTGCCAGACTCTATCGAAAGCCTTCGATATGTCCAGCGCCACAGCAAATGATTCACCGAAATGCCGAAGAGCGGAGGGTTAGAGAGAAGGGAAAGGAGATTACCAGTAGAGCGTTTTTTACGAAAGCCATACTGGCGATCAGAGATAAGATTAGAAGAATTGAGATGTTTCCAAATCTTCCTGTTAAAGATAGATTCGAAAACTTTAGAAAGAACGGAGGTTAAAGAAATAGGACGATAATATATATATATATATATATATATATATATAGTATATTATATATATATATATATATATTATATATATATATAATATATATATATATAATATATATATATATATATATATATATAATATATATAACAGCTTCATAAGTCTTTTAATTTACATTATTTTTTAAAAAGTTCAAATTTATTTTTTGCTTCATTTCAATCATTTTGTTACTGTTCTATATAAAAAAATATATTGCATTTTCATTATTCATTAGTCATTTCACCAATTGATATTATGTAATAAAAAAGTAAAAAAACCAAAAAAAAAAAAAAAACCTGGTTTTTATTGGATTTTTAAAAAACCATTGGTTTTTGGTTTTTTCTACCGAATATATATATATATATATATATATATATATATATATATATATATATATATATATATATATATATTATATATATATATATATATATATATATATATATATATATATATTATAATATATATATATATATATATATATATATATATATATATATATATATATATATATATATATATATATATATATATATATATTAGAGGTGGACCGGATAGTAATTTTTACTATCCGCGGATGCGGATGCGGTTGCGGATATCCGCAGAATGCGGATAGTTTAATTTTTAATTAAGAGTTTTTGCCATAGATTCTTGGAATTTTAAATATAATACCCAGAATCTATGTTACCAGGTTTGGGACGGGGACCCAACTCTTGAACACCCCACCACCTCTTTCCCCAACCTCCACCTATTTGGAAAAAGGTTATATATATATATATATATATAATATATATATATATATATATATATATATATATATATATATATATATATATATATATATATATATATATATATATTATATATATATATATATATATAGCCAGTAATTCAGTATTACCTTCACACTTCACAGTTTCACATATTCCATTTGAAGTTAATAATTGGTAAGTTATTTTTTAGAAATAAAAGCTTTTGGGCTCTTTCAGGGAAAGTTTGGTTCGCTTTTCGTCGTAAATGAGGATGCTCACTGAAAAGACGCTCACTAGCAACACTAGTTGAAGGACATGCTAAATAAGTCTTTGCCAGCTCAGCAAGAAAAGGGAAACTTTTGCAATTATCTCTCCACCAAACTAGTTGGTCTTTATCTGCCTCCAACGTGGGAGTTTCAGATATTTTCAATAATCGATATTGTATCCTTTGACACTTCTGACTGTGATTCTTCATCGCTGCTGGAAGCTAGAAGATCTTTCATTGTTTTAGCAATGCTTAAGCTAACAGATTTTGGTTCTTTTGTATCTGACAGCTTTTGCTTTTCTTGAAAGGCGTTATTTTAGCTGTTTCTATCATCTCATCGCATAAGCATCCTAATTTGATTTTAAATACTGAGAAACAAGTGGTTTAAAAATTTTTGTTTTGTACCTAGGATCTAAAAAGGTTGCAATTGTATAAGCATCATCATTTTCCAGGTTTCAAATCTGTCGTTCATCTCCTTCATTAATGTTTCAGTCATCCTTGAAACTCCCTTAGACTTAATAACATTTGTTAACACAACTTTCAATGTTGAAACAAGTGCTATCACATCTGACAAACATGATTCAGCTGAACTTATAGTCTTTGTTAATTCTTCAAAAGGCTTAAGGATATTAATACAATTATTTAAATGTCATTTTCGTCAGCTGTTAGAGGCTTTATTTTGTGCTGCTTGAAGCATAAAGGCAAATGGCCTCATTAATTTCGCTCATCCTCTCAAGTATATGCAAACTACTATTCCAGCGTGTTTGAATATCTTGCATGACAGAAAGTGGACGAACATTTAATCTTGTTTGTCATTTTGGGCTACAACGGAGTGATTGAAATGCGTAGCAATTAACCTACATTTGGTTATTAAATCGGATACACATTTTTGACTCATAATGGAATTTTTACTACTACTATCTGAGTTTGGTGTGCAAAGCAATCTACATTTTTTTCCTCTTGCCAGAGAAAGTGCTTTTTTTATATTTGTGTCCGAATCCCTGACTACGCAGTGCACTTATTTAATGAAATCTTCCATTTTGTTAGCATCTTTTCAAATACAGTTTCAAGATAGTCGCCTGTATGGCGCTCAGAAAGGTTCTGCATTCAATACAAAGTTTTTCCTTTGAAAGTTTTTTATCGATTGCATGATACGTAATTTTTTACTATCCGCGCATGCGGATGCGGTTGCGGATATCCAATTGCGGATATCCGCGGATGCGGATATTGGAAAAATGATGAGGATATCCGCAGTTGCGGATGCGGATGCGGATATCCGGTCCACCTCTAATATATATATATATATATATATATATATATATATATATATATATATATATATATATATATATATATATATATATATATATATATATATATATATATA
>SEYY01002681.1:22500-25000 GCA_009176605.1 Armadillidium nasatum
AAGAAATAAATCGTAGACTTACAAGGAAAAGGTATTAAATACAAAAAAAAAAAAAACAAAAAAACAAAAACAACAAACAAAAAACAAAAACAAAACAAAAAAAAGGCTTATTAATGGTAGTAAGTACAACAAATTGTGCTCTATGCACAGGGAAAACAATTAAGTCCTACCCATTATAGTTCCTTATGTTCCTTATCAATAAAGTCATCAAAACATTTCAGTTCATTACACAAATAATGTTTACAAAATTTAAAATTATTTTATTTCGAAACCCACAAAATTTTACAACATAATAATTTATATACAACAATACTAATGTAATGTTTTATTTAATAGTACACTGGTACTCTATTGTTTTATTTAATAGTACAATGGTACTCTTTTATTGTATTTAATAGTTCACTGGTACTCTATTATTGCATTTAATAGTACAGTGGTACGACAATACTGTATTTAATTATACACTGAAACTGTATTACTGTCTTTAATAGTACACTGGTCTCTATTATTACATTAAATAGTACACTGGTAATCTATTTTTTTATTTAATAGTAAAATAAATTAAATTATTACACCATAACAATTTAAATAATAGTGTTAACTTAATGTTGTATTTAATAGAACACCAGTACTGTATTATGGTATATAATTGTACATTGGTACTGTACTATTGTACAAAAAATTAAATTAACTTAATTAAAAAAGTTTTAGGAATGAATTAATTTTAAACAATGTTTGGATATTTTTTAATTTTTAATTAATACTTTCTTCTTTAGTATTTTTTTCATTTATCTTTTATTATTATTATTATTATTATTATTATTATTATTTATTATTATTTATTATTTATTATTATTATTATTATTATTATTATTAATTATTCGTTTTCCTTTCGATGTAATTTTTTTTTAATTTAAAGAAAATTTTTTACTTCTCTTTAAATTTAAATACAATGAAATCTTAATTTATTCTTATAATTTTAATTCTTTTAAATTTAATTTTAATATTCGATCAAAAAAAAAAAAAAAAAAAAAAATTTTTTTATTTAATTTTTAATAATTTTAATTTTAATTTTAATAAATTTAATCTTAATTTTAACTTTAAAAATTCAATTGTTTCAGTTTCAATTTTTTTAATTTCTAAAAATTTAATTTTAAAATTAATTTAATAAAATTAATTTAGTTTCAATATAATTTTTCTATTTTAATAAATTTAATTTTCTTAATTTTAATTTTTTTAATTTGCTTTAAAATTTAAATTTTTTAAAAAAAAAAAAATTTTTTTAAAAAAAAATTTCGATTTCAAATTTTTTTTTTTTTAATAATCTTAATTTTATTATTTAATAAATTTAATATTTATTTTCATAAATTTAATTTTCATTTACCAATTTAGCTTAAATATTTAGCTTTACTCTTAAATTTAATTTAATTTTAATTTAACGTAATTTAATATATAATTTCACATAATTTTTGTTTATAATTTTGTTTTTCTGGAATTTAATTAATCTTTAAATTTTTTTTATTTAAATAAATTTCATTTCTACTTTTAATTTTACTTTTTTAAATTTAATTTTCAATAAAACTTTCTGAATTTAACAAATTTTAAATTTATTTTTAAATAAATTATTTAATATACTATAATTCTTCGTATTATTATTATTATTATTATTATTATTATTATTATTATTATTATTATTATTATTATTATTATTATTATTATTATTATTATTATTATTATTATTATCATAATACTAATATTTATTAATTATTATTATTATCTTCATTTTCTTTGTAATTTAATTTAAATGTATGAATTTCTTAATTTAATTTAAAGTTCAAAGTTAATTTCAATATATTTTTTATAATTAAACTTTAAATTTCTTTATTAACATTAATTTTATTAAAATTTAATTTACCCTTAATTTATTTCAATTTAATTTTATTATTTAATTTACCCTTAATTTATTTCAATTTAATTTTTAAAAAGAAAATTTTGTATAATTAAGTTTAAATAGAAATTTCATTATTTGATTTTATTTTCAATTTCTCTCTTAATTTTTTATAATTTAATTTACCTTGAAACTCTTAATTTAATTTACAATCTTAATTTATCTTCAAGTTTCTTAATTTAATTTACAGTAACTTAATTTTTTTAATATAATATTTTATAATTATATTGACTTGTAATTTTTTAATTTAAAATTTATGATTTAATTTACCCTTAAATATCTTAATTCAATTTTTTTAATAGTTTAATTTCTTCAAATTTCTAAATTTAATTTAATTTTTCACTTTAGAAATTTAATTAATATTTTGGTTTATTTTTTCCTTGTAAATAGCCACTGACCTAATTCATTGAAATGACCTTGAAATTTAAGATAGTCCAAATTTTTTTTCTTATAGTTCAATAGATAAGACAAATATAAAAATTAAACATATTATAAATTAAATAATTAAATAATTAAATTATATATATATATATATATATATATATATATATA
>SEYY01002681.1:27500-30000 GCA_009176605.1 Armadillidium nasatum
AAATTGTGGTTGTGGTTGCTGTATTTCTTGTCGTTGTTATTGTTATTGTTCTTGTTGTTGCAGTTTTAATTGTTGCTATAGTTATAGTTGTTCTTTTTCTAGTTGCGGTTTTGTTTGTTATTGTTGTTTTTACTGTTTCAGTATTTAATACCATTATTTTTTAACTACTTCGGGAATGAATGAAGATTTGTTCCTTTTTGAACCACTGACCAAGTTGAAATATTATTAAAGAGAATAATTAAATACTTGAAAAGTCTGTAGATGATTCCAAAGACAATCTTAAAGAATATTTCAAGGCAATACTTAAAAAAAAAATCCCTAAAAACAAATCCAATAACAATTCGACAGACAATTCTAAAGAAGATCTCAAAGATGATTCGAACAACAGTCCTTAAGAAAATTATACAAACAATCCTGAAGATTCCAAGGATGATCCTAAAGAAATTTCAACGACAGTTTTAAAGAATATCCCAAGGAAAATCCTAAAGAAGATCCCAACAACAGTACTTAATAAGATCTTACTGACAATCTTAAAGATCCCAAGGACAATCCAAAAGAAGATTCCAACGACAGTACTAAAAAAATACCATTGACAATGCTAAAGAAAATCCCAAAGAAAATCCTAAAGAAGATCCCAACAACAGTTCTTAAGAAGATCTTACTGACAATCTTAAAGATTCCAGGGAAGATCTTTAAGAAGATCCCAACGACAGTACTAAAGAGATTCCATTGACAGTCCTTAGAAAATCTTACAGACAATCCAAAAGATCCCAAGGACAATCCTAAAGAAGTCCTTACCGACAGTCCTAAAGAGATTCCATTGACAATTTTAATGAAGATCCCAAGAATAATCCTAAAGGTAATCCTAGATACTATTCCCAGAAACAATTCTATTGATATCAATAACAGTTCTTTAAAAAAAATGTTTAAGTTTTAAAAAATTATATATAAAAGCAAAAATAATAAATTAAGAGAATAAAACAAATTCAGTTTTTATAGTTAAAATATATAACCTTGAGTTCTGCTAGAATATATATATATATATATATATATATATATATATATATATATATATATATATATATATATATATATATATATATATATATATATATATATATATATATATATATATATATATATATATATATATATATATATATATATATATATATATATGAAAGTTAATCATTCTCCGAGGGTATCATCAGTCCTCCATCCTCCCCTCAGATCTAAATCATCTGAAATTTCTCTCCTACACACCCACACCCACACACGCACACACACACACACACACACACTTTTCCTTCCATTACCTGCATTTTTAGTCTACCTAGTGCAGCGTTTTGCACACAGCACCACCCCACACAAAACCACACCATACTGCAATTCACTGCACCGCACCACATCACTCAGGACCGCACCTTCATATTTTTTTATAAACACACCTCAACATGACGTTAAAGTTATGAACAACACCACTCAAGTTCTGTCTGTCAACTCCACATTCACTTCTTCAATGTTACCCATCATTTGCAAACCATAACATATTCAGAGCTATCTATCTTTATTTCGTCTTTTTCTACTTAACTCTAACATGATCAAGTCATTTTAAAAATGAGCCTTATATATAAGTTAAGTAAGGCACATTTCTGAATGTTTCTTCTCTGTGTTATAAATCTTTTTCATTATACCGTTCATCTGTAATTATTATTATTATTATTATTATTATTATTATTATTATTATTATTATTATTATTATTATTATTACTATTTTTAATATCTTACCCTTTAAATATATAAAACTATAAACATATAAGAAAATACTCTTTTTCATCTCTCGTGTTTTAACTATTGTTAATAATTAGAAATCCAGAGTCTCTCTTTCAGTCAGCCTAACGCTGTCTGTTGGCAAATAATAATCCCGTGTTTATGTTATTTCCTGCTGACAAGGCAAAATTTTTACTTTAATTTTAGAGTTGTCGCATTGTATAAGTATTACTATTACTTATACTATGGTTGTCGCACATTAGCTATAGTTTCGAATGGAACTAAACCCATTTGCGTTCGGATATTTAGAAATTATAAAGAATAGAATTTTTTCATCAAATTTGAAGAAACAAAAAACTTTTTGATCAACTTCTTCAGTTTAATATATACAAAAATAATATGCTTGGTGTGAAGTTGCAAATGTATTCAAGCTCAATACCTTTTGTATTTGAAGGGTGTGAAGTTACATATCTACTCACGCTGAAGGCATTTTGCATTTGAGAGGTGTTAAGTTGCAAATCTATTTAAACTCAGAACCTTTTGTATTTGAAGGGTGTGAAATTGCATATCTAATCACTCTGAATACATTTTTTATTTGAAGGGTGTGAAGGTGCAAATCTATTCAAGCTCAATACTTTTGTATCTATTTATCCCATTCTAATATAAGAAACTTTTTTTAATAGTAAGGCAGTATCAAGATGAAGATTATAATCACAATGTAAATTGTGTC
>SEYY01002681.1:32500-40000 GCA_009176605.1 Armadillidium nasatum
GATGTTGGACACAAGACTAAATGGAATACATAGATGAAAGAACTGAGCTTTTCATACATTTAAAGCAACTATGAAGCGAATGCAAATCTATATCCACTCGCCTCCTATGTGAGTTGACTGGACGAGGGAAATAAGAAACATTATTTATATTCATATTCAAATATTGATATATTCATATCTTTAATTGGAACCCTATACACTCTTTTCGATATTATGCAAAAACACATTTTCCCACTTTTGAGTAAGGTGGTGTCAGCTGGTGAATTACCATATTCACAAAGCCACAAATTTAAAGGGGCGAATATTATTAAATTTTTAGAATGCGTTTCCAAGCCCTAGCAACTATAATAATTATAACCTTCTTGTCAAGGCACTGAAGAAGGTTAGAAGATTCATCTCGACCATACAACATCGTATATCATTTTTGAATACAAATCTAATTTTATTAATGCAAAATTTTGATTTTAAATTTTGGTAAAAGATCTGACTTTAAAATTTTGATTCACAATATAAATTATATACATATTTGGAAATTAGGCAAAGCTAATAACAACAATTATTCCAAGGTCGCTTGACACATTTATATATATATATATATATATAAATATATATATATATATATATATATATATATATATATATATATATATATATATATATATATATATATATATATATATATATATATATATATATATATATATATATATATATATATATATATATATATATATATATTATATATATATTAATTAATTAATTTTAGTATATAAATGTCTAAAAATGATAAAGATTAATTTAGAAAACTAAAAATTATTATTCTAAAAAAAAATTTTTATTTATGAAAATTGAACTAAATATGTAACTATTCATCCTTCAAACATAATCGTTTGTCAGTATAGGCAAAATCACTCTAAGATCCATGTTAACACTTCTAATTTTTCCCATTTCGCTTGTCCTGTCTGACCTCTTTCTAATTTTTTCTACTTGTTACCTCATATCCTATTTCAGAGTCTGAGACAATGGGCTTCAATATAATATATATATATATATATATATATATATATATATATATATATATATATATATATATATATATATATATATATATATATATATATATATATATATATATATATATATATATATATATATATATATATATATATATATATATATATATATATATATATATATATATATATATATATATATATATATATATATATATATATATATATATATATATATATATATATATATATATATATATATATATATATATAATATAATAATATATATATATATATATATATATATATATATATATATATAATATATATATATATATATATATATATATATATATATATATATATATATATATAAAACAAGAATAAGAATAATAATTCGTCGTATTCTGAACTTATATAAAAAAAAATTTTAAATCACTTAAATAGAGAAATAAAAGCAGAAGTTTACGTTTCGCCCCTATCATATAAGCCGGGCATTATCAAAAAAAAAATAAAATAAAATAAAATAAAAAAAATAAAAAATAACTAAATGAAATTTTTAAAAAAAAAAAATGTTAAAGTTAAAGTTTGATAAGGCCCAGCTTATGATAGAGGGCGAAACGCAAACTCATGCTTTTATTTCTCTATTTTAGTAGTTTTAATATATATATATATATATATATATATATATATATATATATATATATATATATATATATATATATATATATATATATATATATATATATATATATATATATATATATATATATATATATTTTTTTTTTTTTTTTTTTTTTTTTTTTTTTTTTTTTTTTTTTTTTTTTTTTTTTTTTTTTTTTTTTTTTTTTATTATTATATATTATATATTATATATATATATATATATATATATATATATATATATATATATATATATATATATATATATATATATATATATATATATATATATATATATATATATATATATTCGAAGAGTTCTGACCGACCCTGTAATATCAATCTTTAATTTATACAGAAGTACAAGAACGTGCCCAGTTTAAAATTTTGTCCATTACCTGAGAATCCGATATTCAAAATTTCCACATACAAAAAATGCCAAATATCTGCATACAAAATCCGTTAAATCGTATGTGAATACACATAAATTTTCTTCCCATATATATGTGAATATATACATAATCTCTTCCCATACACTCCAAATAGAATGTATTATATACATTATGTATTCAGAGCTTGTTCCTTTTTTAATGTATAGTGTATTAAGAGCGCGTACTCTTACATTTTGGGAATTATTAATAACACCCGATGGAAAATCCCTACTTGGTATCCTTAGGACTTTAATGGAATAACGTAAGAAAAGAACTTTTTTTTAGGAACTTCAAAAAAAATTTTAGGAAACATTTGAACATGATTTGAAAACCGTAATTTCTCAAAGGTAGAAAGGTCAAATTGTTATTCTATTACATTTATATATCTTTCTATTTATTTATCTACTCTATCTATCTATCTATTTATATATCTATCTATTCTTCAGACTCTTTATCTGTATCTATCTATCTATCTATCTATCTATCTATCTATCTATCTATCTATCTATCTATCTATCTGTCAAATCTATATCTATCTATCTATCTATCTATCTGTCAAATTATCTATCTATCTATCTATATATTTATCTATTTACCTATTTATCTATATACAGTATATCTATAAATCAATCTTTCAATCCATCTATCTTTCTATCTATCTATCTATCTATCTATTTATCTATCTATCTACCTATCTATTTATCTATCTATCTCTATTGTTTTACCTTCCAACTTTCTTTCTTATTTAATTTTTTTTAATTCTTATTTTGTTCTTGATATTTTATTTTCTGTATTTCATTATCCTCCAATATTCCAGCTTCATCTCTCTCTCTCTCTCTCTCTCTCTCTCTCTCTCTCTCTCTCTCTCTCTCTCTCTCTCTCTCTCTCTCTCTCTCTCTCTCTCTCTCTCTTTCAGGATGTACTGCGGCTGACGCATCAGGAGGTCAGCATGAAAATAACAAATATGACCTTCAGAAAATATTGAATTTTATTATTATTGCAAAATGGAAAGCGTAATTTCAGTCAATTTGACGTATTTAAAATGCTTATCATGTTCTCATATATCAATTCAAAAATTATGAATTTGACAAAGAAGATGGAAGAGATATAATGTTTTGAATATATATATATATATATATATATATATATATATATATATATATATATATATATATATATATATATATATATATATATATATATATATATATATATATATATATATATATATATATATATATATATATATATATATATATATATATATATATATATATATATATATATATATATATATATATATATATATAATATAATATAATAAATAAATATAAATAAATAAATAATAAATAATTTTAAAAAATATTTGATCTTACGTGTTTTCGTACTTAAATAGATCACTGCAAAAATTGTCCTAACGAATCGTTGGGACAAGTGCTAAAACTATCACAACAAATTTTTTTAAGTTATTTTCTTATTAGAAAATAAATCGGTAAAGCAACTTACTTATGCTTAACATGTCTTTTTTTGTATTGAAATTTTTACGGTGACATTTTTTGCCACTTGTCCCAACGATTCGTTAGGACAAATTTTGCAGTGAAACTAAATTTTTATAAAAATATTCAATCATAATAATTGAACAAAGGTCATTTACTCTCAAGATATAGAAGGATACCAACACAAAAATACAAATTATTCAAAATTTTTTATCCTAACATTAAAATATTATATCCTAATTAATTAAGCAAGGATCCGAAGCATCCTCAGAGCAAATCCTGCGAACAATTTGGTATCCGAATCTCCAGTCACAATTTGAATTAAAATTATAAAAGAATATATATATATATATATATATATATATATATATATATATATATATATATATATATATATATATATATATATATATATATATATATATATATATATATTATATATATTTATTATTTTTTTTTTTTTTTTTTATATATATATATATTTTATTCAATAAAAATATATTTTAAAATAAAAACGTAATTACTACTCTTAAAAAGAAATTAAAATTTTATTTTATACATTTCAAATATCAAATACGATTGATACTCATTAAAAGAAGTTATTCTTTCTAGTATTATATTTGAAATGAGTAAAATATAATCATTTAATTTCTAATTTTTTTTTATTGATATACTTAATTGGAATGTTTATTTTTTCTAGTATTATATTAGAAATGGGAATAATACAGGTAGAATTTCTAATTCTTTTATTGATATCTTGAAAAGGCTATTTTTTCTAGTATTATATTTGGGAAAAATTAAGAAGAATTTCTAATTCTTTTATTGATATCTTGAAAAAGCTATTCTTTCTAGTATTATATTTGAAATTAGTAAAGCGTAGATTAAATTTTTAGATCAGAATGTAATTAAAGTTTTTAAAATCATTTTCCACATATTTATTTTTTAATTAAATATCTAAATTTAAAATAAAAATAAGAAGAATTTCCATTTCTTTCGTGATAATAGGGGAGAGGGAGTTCTAATTTCCCTCCCCCCTTTCCTATGCGACGGTGGTGTAGGAGATTCATTTATCTACGCACCTGAATTTTAAAAATTAAATCAAAAAGATTAATTTATTTTATTTTATTTTATTTTTTAATTACGTAATTTAAAATTCCATTAGGCACGCAAAAAAAATAATATGCTTTTAAGCTACTACCACTACTTACTACTATTATTATTATTATTATTATTATTATTATTATTATTATTATATATATATATATATATATATATATATATATATATATATATATATATATATATATATATATATATATATATATATATATATATATATATATATATATATATATATATATAATATATATATATATAATATATAGGACACCCAGACGCTACTAAATCGTAACGAAGATGTTAGTTTATAAAAGGAGCGATCGCTTGATTCCTGAATGGCTCCTTTGAAACCTATTGAACAACATTAAGAAATTTGACACCCTCTTAAAAGACAAACAAAATGTCTTACGTCAATGCTTTATGCTTAAAGTCTTTGTCTTTTTTTTTTAAAAGTAAAAGGATTTTTTTGTATTTGTTTCTTTATTCAATTATTCATAGACGTATGCGCGATATCTTTTTTTTTTTTTGAATTGCTAAATACTTCTATTTATATTATGGGCGAAATTCACACCCACTTACACGCCCATTTTCACACCAAACACTTACGTATCTACAAACATACGCACACACACACACACACACTATATATATATATATATATATATATATATATATATATATATATATATATATATATAATATATATATATATATATATATATATATATATATATATATATATATATATATATATATATATATATATAATATATATATTGTCCACTCTTATGATGAAAATTCCACATTTATTCCATTTCAAAAAAGAGCTTCAATCTATCACTGTTGTTTGTTACTATATTATAGGCTACTAGGAGGGCTACCTTAGAGCACCTAACCTCTCATCTCTCTCTCTCTCTCTCTCACTCTTTCTCTCTTATTCCCTCTCAATCTTCTCTTTCTTTTTTTCTCTCTCGATCTCTTTCTTTCTCTCATTCTCTTTTTCTCTCTTAATATCTCTCTTTTTTTTCTCTCTCTTTTTTCCAACAAGTGCAGAGAAAACATTGAGAATTTACTTCCTTTACCAATCAACTTGACGTAATCTTTCAAAAAAAACTACGCGTAACTCAACGAACTCAACGTTCCTCTATTCATAATATTATTCATGATATTGTGCTACATTTCTGCTTGCTCTATATAAATACATGGAACACAAACATGTGTCTCTTACTTCCGATCCATGAGTAGTAAAATATTATAAAAAAAATTACTAAAATTGGTCATATATATATATATATATATATATATATATATATATATATATATATATATATATATATATATATATATATATATATATATATATATATATATATATATATATATATATATATATATATATATATATATATATATATATATATATATATATATATATATATATATATAATATATATATATATAAAAATAAATTAAAATAATAAAAAAAATAAAAATATTTTTTTTTTCATTAATTTTTTTCTTTGAAAAAAATTCTCATTTATTTGCATTGATTAATTTACAAATTTTTATGAAGTTCTTTTCAAAACATTTCTTTTATATTTACGTAAATTTATTTAATTAATTAGTCTGAAAGGCATGTGCTTTTTTAGAGTATCAAGAATATATATATATATATATAATATATATATATATATATATATATATATAATATATATATATATATATATATATATATATATATATATATATATATATATATATATATATATATATATATATATATATATATATATATATATATATATATATATATATATATATATATATATATATATATATATATATATATATATATATATATATATATATATATATATATATATATATATATATATATATATATATAATTATATATATATATTATATATTATTATTTTATATATTATATAATAATATATATAATATATATTATATATAATATATTATATATATATATATATATATATATATATATATATATATATATATATATATATATATATATATATATATATATATATATATATATATATATATATATATATATATATATATATATATATATATATATATATATATATATATATATATATATATATATATATATATATATATATATATATATATATATATATATATTATATATAATATATATATATATATATATATATATATATATATATATATATATATATATATATATATATATATATATATATATATATATATATATTATATATATATATATATATATATATATATATATATATATATATATATATATATATATATATATATATATATATATATTAACTGAAAGCTTTTGTGTCAAGATTTCTGAGAAAGTTAACTCGAAGAAAAATTCCTTTGCAAACTTTTTGTTGAAAGTTTTACTCAATGTTTATAAGTTTAAATTTCGCTTCATTCGATTTCAGTGAAAAGAAAAAACGATAATCGTAGAAATTTGAATAAAAAAAATGTCATAAAAAACGAGTATCAGGAATTTAATTATTTTGTTTTCTTATTGTTTTAAGTTCGCACCTATTCTAGGAGAGGAACTTTTAGGTAGTAACCTCCTAGGTCCGCATGTGGGATCGAACCAACACATTCAACCATGTAAGTCAGTCACTATCGTTATGATTCGGTTTGTGAAGGTTTAACTTCAAATCTGGATTAACTCTTTAACTAAATTTGGAAAATCTAATTTTTGTTTAAACCAGCGTTTCCCAACAGGGGTCC
>SEYY01002681.1:52500-62500 GCA_009176605.1 Armadillidium nasatum
ATTACATACAATAAATAATTGTGGAGAAAAACTTTTCCTAAAATAATTATGAAAAATACAAGTCATTAATTAAGCAGAATTGTCAAAAATAATAATAATAATAATAATAATAATAATAATAATAATAATAATAATAATAACAATAATGCCGGATATTCTGGGGGAGGGGTTCAAAATAAAGTTAACTGTTTTCCAAAGAATTCTTCTTATCTAAATTAATTCGTTATTTTTATTTAGTATTTTTTCCAACAACTGTAACTGTTAATTATTAAGTTTGGGCTTTTTAGCTCTTTGGCTCTTTGGGTGGCTCGTTGGATTTTTGGGTTTATGATCTTTGGATTTTTGCCTTTTTTTGACTCTTTAGCTTATCTTTCCTTTGGGTTTTAGAATCTTTGTCCCAAAACACACTTTTTCCCAACAATGTAATATGAAATCAAAATTAAAATCAGCCCCTGGGTAGGGTTATTAACCCCTTTAGTAGATTCATTCAAGGATTAATCAAGGGTTTTCACGGGCAGACAGCAAACATCCGCTGGCTGGCCAGGCCTATCGCCGATGACGATCTTGATTCCACCAGCAGAAAGCACTACAGGTGTACTTATTATGCATAAGTGGGCGAAGCTAAGTGCAAGAGAGAACTGCTCAAATTTCTCTATTAATTCCTCCTAGATTACAGATTATTCTAGATCTAGAAAAATCTAGTCCAATAAAAACTTAATAATTCTGTGTTGATCAGTACTTTTTGCCAATTATGTAATAATAATAACCCTATTAATTAACCTTTAGAATATAGATTACTCTAGACCTAAATTAATGTACCATAATATTCTTAATAATTCGGTGTTAATCTATTTTTTTTTTTTTTTTTTTTGCAAACCATGCAATAATAATAATCTTATTAATTAACCTCTAGATTATAGATTACTCTAGATCTAGATTAATTTAGTATAATATTCTTCATAATTCGGTGTTAACACTATTTTTTTGCCAATCATGTAATAATAATAACCCTATTAATTAACCTCTAGATTCTAGATTACTCTAGATCTAGATTAATCTAGTATAATATTCTTAATAATTCGGTGCTAATAATTATTTTTGCCAACCATAAAATAATAATAAACCAATTAATTAACCTCCAGATTATAGATTACTCTAGATCTAGATTAATCTAGTATAATAACATAATATAGGTCCTTAATAATTCAGTGTTAATCGATACTTATAATGGAAACATTAATTAATTAATGAAGACTTCTTAATTCAAGTAATTTGGGAATTCCTTTCTTGAAAACGATAAATTCAAATTAAATAATTTTAATCGACTTGATAATTAATTTCCTTATTTAGATTTGTGACTTTATTTAATTATTATTATTTTTATTATTATTATTATTATTATTATTATTATTATTTATATTATTATTATTATTATTAAAAAAAAAAAAAAAAAAAAAAAAAAAAAAAAAAATTTTAAAAAATTTTAATATATATATATATATATATATATATATATATTATATATATATATATATATATATTATATATATATATATATATATATATATATATATATATATTATATATTTTATATTTTAATATATATATATATATATATATATATATATATATATATATATATATATATATATATATATATATATATATATATATATATATATATATATATTATATATATATATATATATATATATATATATATATATATATATATATATATATATATATATATATATATATATATATATATATATATATATATATATATATATATGTATATGTGTGTGTGTGTGTGTGTGTGTATGTGCGTGTGCGTGTGTATTTTATTTAATTTTATTCAAGATTGTTTTCATTTCAGTAAATTAATTATTTATTTAGCAAAATTATTCGTGATTCTGCATAACATTAGCACAACGATTCTATATATATATATATATATATATATATATATATATATATATATATATATATATATATATATATATATATATATATATATATATATATATATATATATATATATATATATATATATATATATATATTCTTAGAAAAAGTGACTAAGGTTTGCACCGGAAAAAGTTAGAAGCAATTTTCGTAGATATTTTCCTTCGTAATCTGAGATGACGTTTTCCAAACCTGTTTATGAAGCATTTCCTCTTCGTCTCTTATAAGAAAGAGAAGCCGATAGAGGAGGAAAGAAAATACTATGTATTTATTTCCTATTAGAAAGGAATGAAAAAAGGAGATAATGTATTATCAATTATGTATTATGTAATTATGTTATTATGTATTATGTAGTGCTTTATCATAGTTATTATTATCATACCTAGTGAGATATTAGTAAAAAATAAAAATAATTAGCAAAAAATTATTATTAAAGTAATTATTAATTACATAAAGTTATTGAATTAATTATTAAAATAATTTAAATAAATAATTATTTCTAATTTACACAATAGTCTATCTATCATTTAAAGAATTATTATTTTTTTCTAATTTCTCAAATAGTTATCTAATTTATATTTATCTTTTTAAAAAAATATTTAAATAAAATAAAAATATGGTCGATCATCTTCGCATCTTTATATATATATATATATATATATATATATATATATATATATATATATATATATAATATATATATATATATATATATATATATATATATATAATATTATATATATATATATATATATATATAATAAAATAAAACCCGCCCTCAGGAAGGGTTATTAGCCCTGTCAATAGGTTCCGTGAAACGGACCGATGGCTAGCATCTGCTGGCTGGCCAGGATTATCGCGGATCCCGATCTTGATCCCACCAGCGGCAAGCACCAGCAAGCACGCCGCTGGTGTATTGTGCGTAAGTGGGCGGAGCTAATCGCAAGAGAGAACTGCTCATATATATATATATATATATATATATATATATATATATATATATATATATATATATATATATATATATATATATATATATATATATATATATATATATATATATATATATATATACGTGAAGGCTAGCCAATTGATTATATTCAGTGCAAATAATTCAGACATACCAACATCTGCGAAAACATTCTTGAATATTTATAATTTATATTAATTATGGAAAGTATAGATTTCTGTTGTGAGTTTTTTGCTCGTATGAGTGTGTGTTTGCGTTTGGATGTGTGTGTGTGTTTGTGTTTGTGTTTGTGTATGTGTGATATGTCGCATATCCGATTTTATTTATTTTAAGGATGTGATGCTTATTAATATTCTGCAAGAGAACTGGTATATTAATATGGATTCTGATGAC
Organism: Armadillidium nasatum; assembly: GCA_009176605.1. Classification (NCBI taxonomy): domain Eukaryota; kingdom Metazoa; phylum Arthropoda; class Malacostraca; order Isopoda; family Armadillidiidae; genus Armadillidium; species Armadillidium nasatum. The sequence continues at coordinate 55,832 of SEYY01002681.1, forward strand.
TTAAGTCCATCCCCTGAAGTGAATGTGAGAATGATGTTATATATGTTATAACTGGGAATATGCTTGGGCTCGCGTGTGAGGGAGGGGGTGTTGAGGAAGGAGGAGGGAGGGGGTTGTGAGGAGGGGGAGGGAGGGATCTTCCTCTTCCTTTAATGGTTGATTTACGAATTTCCATATTTTAATTTAATATCTCTATGTCGACTTCAGGCAAACTGGGGAACAAAAATATTTTTAAAAAAATGCTTATGCTAATTTAATATTAAAATATTCATATTCATATTAAAAAAAAATATCATATAAGGAATTAACGTTGCATATATATATATATAATATATATATATATATATATATATATATATATATTATATATATATATATATATATATATATATATATATATATATATATATATATATATATATATATATATATATATATATATATATATATATATATATATATATATATATATATATATATATATATATATATATATATATATATATATATATATATATATATATATATATATATATATATATATATATATATATATGCTTTTCTATAAAAATAAATATTGTGCATTTAAAAATAATTCCTTTCCAAGAACAAATTCAAAATTTAAGAGAATTGTCACTGACTCGTAAATATTTAAATATCAAATAATAATAATAATAATAATAATAATAATAATAATAATAATAATAATAATAATAATAATAATAATAATAATAATAAATATTTCTAAGTTTCCTGATTTGTTTCTTTGCTTTTTGTGTCATATTTTATAATATAAAACGTAGTAAAGATATATTTCACATATGTATTAAATATGTAAATTTTATTTTTAATTGCTGAGTAAAATCTTCAATATTTGGAACATAAGACTTATTACACGGGTATCATGTCTAGACCGGCCCGGCCCGGCCCGGCCGAACATTTTCATACAACTAATAAAACTATGCTGGAAAACAGGAAATCATGCAAGACTAAATGGCAGTTAATCAAAATTATTTTCAACCTAACTTAACCTAACCTAGCTTACCCTAACTTAACCTTTAACCTCTCCATGTTGCATTGCAAGCACCTAATACAATTATATAAGAGCAACTGTTAACGTACAATTTTCATTTCAATTTTAATTGCCGCCAACACTTAAAATTCTTTAGTAATATATATATATATATATATATATATATATATATATATATATATATATATATATATATATATATATATATATATATATATATATATATATATATATATATATATATCAGCAAGGACAAAGTAATGATAATGACATTGTCTAAAGAGAAAAAAATGCTTTGATCATTTTGTTTGCAAAAGATGCCATATATAGTATTAAGTATATATATATATATATATATATATATTATATATATATATATATATATATATATATATATATATATATATATATATATATATATATATATATATATATTTGAGGTATAATCTGCCTAAATTGAGAAATAAAACAATTTCTGTCAATATGTGGTCAGAAATGTCTGGTTGGTTTTAGAGTTAATTAAGAGTTATATTCCAAAAAAGCTCCCAAATTAGACCAGGGCAACCCGTAGTATTACGAGGTATTAAAGCATGAAGCAAAACTCTTTTTATTATCTTTTAGAATAATATCAATATGTCACCTTTAACATGAATACAAGTTCCAGTTAATTGATTTTTTTATTGGCTCTTGAACTCGTTGTCACGTTCATGTAATGCAACGTAGTCTCCAACAAAGCAACAACTCTATTGAGGAGTTTTTATATGATCCGAGGTGTACGAATGAACTAACCATTAAATGATGTTGCATTGTAAAATAATCTGTTTAAGTCAGGTGAGCGGCGTTAATACCAAATAGTTAGTACACCTTTAAATCATGCAATGACCATGAATGACAGAAGTCGTCTAGCCGCTGCCCTCTAAATAATACGTAATAGAGACCAGTCAGATGTAAAATATAATCCCCTACAGATATCAAATGGCACGTTAGTATAGGAAATTCGTTTTCTACCCAGGAGATTTGTTTAGAAGTACGAAATCAAAACCTAATCCAAATCAGACGTCGATGATGAGATGAAACAATGGCAAGGTATTGTCATTTATCATATGAGCCACCATTATAAAAACTCATGATTTCTTCATTGTTGCGCTCTGTATAGAAGAGTTCGTAAGAAGATATTATCTATAAATACAAGCAGTTACTGACTCGTAATAATTTGAGCTATTTTTATTCTTAATATATGATGTATTTACTCCTGTAATTATATATATATATATATATATATATATATATATATATATATATATATATATATATATATATATATATATATATATATATATATATATATATATATATATATATATATATATATATATATATATATATATATATATATATAATAATTTTTTTTTTGTAATAAAAGAAATCTAGGAATATTTTTTTTAAAAAGAAATTTATTGCAAATAAAGCAGTAAATTTATTTTATTTCTACTAATAAATATTTTTTATTATATTATTATTTTATTATTTTTATATAATTTAATATAATTTTAAATTTTAATAATAAAATATTGGGATTACCAGTCCCTTTTATGACGTCATAAGGATATTCATTGTTAATATCCATCCAGAATTCTTCAAAAGGTACCTTTTTTATGTATTACTTTCAAAATAATGTCACAACACTGCAAAAATTGTCCTAACGAATCGTTGGGACAAGTGGCAGAAATGTCACAACAAATTTTTTCAGTTATTTTCTTATTAGAAATTAAATCGGCGAAGCGACTTTTCTATGCTTAACATGCCTTTTTTTTTTTTTTTTTTTTTTTGATATTGAAAATTTTACTGTGATATTTTTGCCACTTGTCCCAACGATTCGTTAGGACAATTTTTGCAGATAACGTACGTTAGTAACTTCTCTTCCTCTGGAAATTGAGGGTAGCAAAGTTTTAATACAGAATTACAGATGAATATATATATATATATATATATATATATATATATATATATATATATATATATATATATATATATATATATATATATATATATATATATATATATATATATATATATATATATATATATATTATTTATTATTTATTTTTTTATCATTTTAATAACTAGGTTCACGTAAGAATTTATTGCAATGTTGTGGTAGTTAATTTAATTATACAAACCAGTTTAATTAAATTATATATATATATATATATATATATATATATATATATATATATATATATATATATATATATATATATATATATATATATATATATATATATATATATATATATATATATATATATATATATATATATATATCAAATACTTATTATTATTATTATTATTTATTATTACTTTTGGTGTTAATTAAGACATCAGAGTAAAATAATTAAAACTTTACAAACACCTTAATCAAGTCTCTGAGGCACCCCAGTTGAGAACCATTTGTGTGAACTATTATAATTATTATTATTATTATTTATTGTAATTATTATTATTATTATTGAATTATTATAATTATGGTTATTATTATTATGGTTATTATTGTTATTATTATTATTATTATTATTATTATTATTATTATTATTATTATTATTATTATTATTATTATTATTATTATTATTAATATTTTATTAAATAATTATTTTAAAAATAAAAAATTTCATAAAAATTTAAAAATAAAATAATATAAATTAAAATATATAATATATATATATATATATATATATATATATATATATATATATATATATATATATATATATATATATATATATATATATATATATATATATATATATGTCAAAAAAAGGGGGTGCGGGTTTTTAGGTTTCACACGTTATTGTATGTATTATCAAATCTCAAGGATGTATCAAATTGCAATAGAAATATTCGTTTTCACAATAATTTTATTATTTTTGATCAAAGGAATATATATATATATATATATATATATATATATATATATATATATATATATATATATATATATATATATATATATATATATATATACATATATATATATATATATATATATATATATATATATATATATATATATATATATATATATATATATATATATATATATATATATATATATATATATATATATATATATATATATATATATATATATATATATATACTTTTAAGGACATATTATAGAGGATTTATAGTGTAGTTATATTGGAAAGAAAGTGAGTATCACGTGATCAAATCTTCTAATTTAGAGATTGCTTTAAATTTTGACGTCACTTTCTGAAAGAATGAGGACATATAATAATTTATATTGTATATTGAAGGCTATCTTATATATATATATATATATATATATATATATATATATATATATATATATATATATATATATATATATATATATATATATATATATATATATATATATATATATATTATATAAGTCTTCTTTGTCTCTTTATTTGTACAGAAATAATAATAAACTGAATAATTAATTTAACATTTTTATACTTGTTTAAAAAAAAAAAAAAAAAAAAAAAAAAAAAAAAAAAAAAAAAAAAAAAAAAAAAAAAAAAAAAAAAGCTTCACGAATATGATATCTACACGTCTGTCCAAGTTTCAGGAAGGTTTTGTGCTTGAAAAGTACTTATTAGGGACTCCTGTTAATAAAATGACAATTTTATCATCCTTATTTTTCAGTAGGTCAATTCCATCTTCAGTGGGTGTCTTTTCTTCTCTTCATAGGTCCTGTGAATCATTACTTCGGTAGTAGTTATTGGATGGAGCTGTGTATCATTATTTATAGATGTAGGTTTACCATTATCGATATTCCCATACAACTCTACATAATATTTTTCTATATCTATTTATATGCTTTCCCCCTTGGCTGTCTTTTGTTGCTGTAGGGCGTCGATTTCCAATCATTGCTGTTGTTTTTCTTTTTTTTAATTCAATCATATTAATTAATCACTCAATTATTATACCAAAGAAGTTTTAATTATTTTCTTTTTAATTATCTTCTTTGATCAATTCAGTGTTTTTTATTCGGACTTTTAAGCTTTCTTCTTTTTCCCCAAGTTCTTTCTTAATATTTTATCAGAATTCTTGTTCTTTTGGATATCTTTATTTTAGTTTATGGTATCCAAGTGGACTAAAGTTTAGTACTGTCTGTTATGAGTAATGTCGTTTGGTTCTTATGTTCAACATGTTATGCTGAATGTCAAGTTTACTTTGAGAGTAAATCACCAGAGACTAGATTCTAGACGAACGTATTTTGTTTTTGAGTTTATATATATATTATATATATATATATATATATATTATATATATATATATATATATATATATATATATATATATATATATATATATATATATATATATATATATATATATATATATATATATATATATAATATATATATTTATATATATATATATTATATATTTAATGACTTAAAAATAAATTAACTTATTCCAAATTAATGGAAAAAATGTAATAAGATGTAATAAATATAAAAAGTTTATTATATATATATATATATATATATATATATATTATATATATATATATATATATATATATATATATATATATATATATATATATATATATATATATATAGGGAATAGTAACAAAATCTTTATTTCAAAGTCAAACTATATCTCAGTCGTAAAATTCAAAGCTCAAAAAATTTTATACAAAAATTGCTTGAGAAAATTACGTACAAATATAATATCTATTTTCGAAGTACCGAGAAACAATGAGAAAAATATCAATTCAAAAACAATCAGGAAAATCACCTTTGGTTGGAGAGTTTATCACCGACTTCCATGATTTTCAAAGTATTTTTCCTTTGTCATTTTTTTTTTTTTTTTTTTTTTTTTTTTTTTTTTTTTTTTTTTTTTTTTTTTACCATTTCAACATCGAACAAACGTGATTTGATATTTATCAAACCAATTGTTTTTTTTTTAACATATTACAGGACATTTTTTTTTCCAATGGCAAGACAAAGGAAAAATTTGAGTTTTAAAAAAAAATAGAAGTAAAGAAAAGGAAAATTTTTTATCTCCTCAAGAAATAAAATTAGGAGGACCACACCCACATGGGTGCATATATATATATATATATATATATATATATATATATATATATATATATATATATATATATATATATATATATATATATATATATATATATATATATATATATATATATATATATATATATATATATAATATATATATATATATATATATATATATATATATATATATATATATATATATATATATATATATATATATATATATATATATATATATATATATATATATATATATATATATATATAATAACAGCAGATTTAAAATAAATACAATCTAGTAAGAAATAATAAAACTCAGGCAAACGTTTTCAAAACTTGTTTCCCTTTTAAACCAAGGTAGAAGTAAAAAAAAGAGAAAAATTACAAAGTTAATACAATAGCGTGATCCCATATCCTCTTCGAATCTATATAAAAGTCTATGATTTAGAATCGGAAATAAAATCTAAGTGATATATCAATATATGATTAAAAACATAGACTTTAATTAACTTGTTAAATCTATGGTTGCAAACAACCACAAATTTCTGGCCACCA
>SEYY01002681.1:65000-67500 GCA_009176605.1 Armadillidium nasatum
CCATTTCTTGAATATGTGTCGCTGTGTGTGTGTGCGTGTGTGTATGTGTATGTATGTGTTCCTAAAGCTGAGCCAGAAAAGAGAGAGAGAGAGAGAGAGAGAGAGAGAGAGAGAGAGAGAGAGAGAGAGAGAGAGAGAGAGAGAGAGAGAATTCAAGAAAAGAAATGAGTTGAAAAGAGAATAGTGAGGGCAAGAAAGTAGGAGGCAAAAAATGAACGATCATTGGAGAGAGAGAGAGAGAGAGAGAGAGAGAGAGAGAGAGAGAGAGAGAGAGAGAGAGAGAGAGAGAGAGAGAGAGAGAGAGAGAGAGGAAACTGCAAAGTAAATGTAAATATTCATGAATCGAACATTTCTGTTGTTGTGTAGTCAAAACATTTTCTCTCAGAGTCAATTTTACGAAAAAAATCAAACACAGTAGAACAGTAAAACATTTATAATAATACATACATACATACATATATATATATATATATATATATATATATATATATATATATATATATATATATATAATATATATATATATATATATATATATATATATATATATATATATATATATATATATATATATATATATATATATATATATATATATTAGAAAATGTTTTGAAAAATTTTGCTTCAAAAATGCGGTCCAGCTTTATGAAAACTTTTTTATGTTATGACTTTCCAACCACCGCACCCCCATCCCCCACCCTCAGTTTCTCCAATGAGCATTGCACACCATTAATTAGGTCTAGGGTGTAATTTTCCATTCATGAAAAGCTTTCATTAATTGTAGTTTTTAAGCTTCAAATCTATCAATAATGGTGATCCTCAAGGCTATGTTCTACCACCGACCTTCTTTTTTAATACCATGATAACCTTTTACCTGTAACTTGGATCATCTATCAAATCCTATACAGATGACTCCACCCATCATTACTCTTTTCAGTTTGAAAACTTTCCAACGTTATTGAAAATAGCTGATGTTAAGATGACCTTGGAGCTACTGACCTCTGATTTTCTCGAATTGTAAAAGAAAAAGAGGGTTGCTTTCAATACTTTCAAAATTTAATTCATTCTTCTACCCACTCAACACCATCAGCTAAACAATTACATCATCTTTTCGAAAACACACAACTCAAACATTCGTTTGTTCTTATTTTTTCTCGTGATTCTTCTAGTAAGTTATTTTTTTTATTTTTTTTATTTTTATACATCACCACCGCTCATGGGCAGAGCCCTATTCAAAGTGGGGGGTGTTACATTCTCTTATTTATCTCACTAAACAAACTTCAAGGTTTTTTAGGGGATCTTGAAACTTTAATTCCATCTGTTTTCTCTATATATGTATAGTGAGCGCCCTTTGTCCTAATATGCAGTACACATCGCACATTTAGAGTGATTCCAATCATGCAGCATTTCTTGAAATGGAGAAGTCTAGGGTTTTCCGTCTCATGATCTCCCCAAATCTCAGTGAATCTCTTAAATCTTTTTTGTTTTCCAGTTCAACATTTGCCTTACTATCCTTATATCGCTAAAACAACACTGCAAAAATTGTCCTAACGAATCGTTGGGACAAGTGACAAAAATGTCACAGTAAAATTTTCAATTGAGAAAAGACATGTTAAGCATAAGAAAGTCGCTTCACAAATTTATTTTCTAATAATAAAATAACTGAAACAACTGCAAGTGTTGTAATTGTTCCCTATTCATTTCACGAACAGGTTGATATTATTTTTAAGTATTAAATAGCGAATGTAAATAATAGTCTGGAGAGCTTAGGATTTATACTTAGAAATTTACCTCAATTGGATGCACCTTCATCAGAATACTTCTTACTGCAGTTTAACAGTTATATTTGAGGCGGAAAGACTGGAATTTGTTCTCCTGAGGTAATATGGGTGATCACTTGAGGGCTTAACACCAGTTGTAGAACAGAGCTATTCTGGAAACTTTTTGTCAATGGTTCAACATCAAACCGTTAATGACGAATTTGTTTTAATACAAATGAAATGACTTTTGATAGAACTGTCACTATAGATTTTATTTAATAATAAAATGACTTTTGATAGAACTGTCACTATAGATTTTATTTAATAATAAAATATATTAGGGGAGGAGAATCTCCATAGCTTTGTACAAGTCAGTTATCATCAAGAACTGAGTTGTGTGGAAAGAAACTATTTATAACTGTATCGTCAGCCTATAAGTAATATCGCAATGGCTCATTACTCAACTTTATTTGCAGTTTTAAAGACCTTCCTTATGGAAGATAAATCATTACCAATAAAAAGTCATGTTGATAATGCAAGATGGGATCTGTCACATTTTTGCATGCCTGATCTGCAATACCTTCCTTGGGAGACGGACTGGTAGAGGAGGTCGATTACCATGTCCCGTACAATCACCATATCTCAATTTATTAGATTTTTACATGTAGGTAACAAATTGAGACCTTAGTATACTCGGAGGATGTTAATGATGTAATGATTTTGCAGCTAGCTCTTAATGA
>SEYY01002681.1:77500-82500 GCA_009176605.1 Armadillidium nasatum
TTTTCCTTATTTTGCAATAATTTAAATTTATTTATCAACGAATCATATATATGAAGTGACAAAATAATAGGAAGTAAGTCTTTTTTGCTTTTCCAGTGCCTTAATGCACCATCTAAATTAAGAATAATTACAAAATATCTTTTAATGAAGAAAAATAACAATATATATATATATATATATATATATATATATATATATATATATATATATATATATATATATATATATATATATATATATATATATATATATATATATATATATATATATATATATATATATATATATATATATATATATATATATATATATATATATATATATATGTAAAGGGAAAGAGTTGCAAACTTTTTACATTAAAATTGAAAAATGATTATATAAAAAACGTAACTGCTGTAACGCCAAGACACTGTACCTTTTCAGCAAAATATATAAACTTTAATAATACCATTATTATAATTATAATATGCTTTAATTACAAAGAAATATTTTCCAAACTGTTTTCAAAAGGGACTTACGTTCGTAGGCTTTACGTTATGCTGACCACCGACTAGACAATGTGCTGACGTATAATCACACCCCCCACTTAGCCATGTCTCCCCTATTTACCTTCGAGCACTTATATAAAGGCGGAGAAAGGAGTGTTACCCCCCTCTCCAACGTAAAATTTGAGGAAAATTGTGAAGCTCTAAAAGATGAATTAATAAATTATTTAAAAAAAAAAAATAAATACCTTCAAAAGTTTTTAAAATAAGTTTAAATAGTACCAGATTCAATTAAGGATTCTGATAAAAAATTTATTTATCACTCTCTCAGCAGCATATATATATATATATATATATATATATATATATATATATATATATATATATATATATATATATATATATATATATATATATATATATATATATATATATATATATATATATATATATATATATATATATAATATATATATATATATATATATATATATATATATATATATATATATATATATATATATATATATATATATATATATATATATATATATATATATATATATATATATATATATATATATATATATATATATATATATATATATATCAACAAATGCTTATAAACCAAGCAGTAAATTTGTACAAAGTAAATAGAGCTAAACATATTGGGAAGATAAAGAAATTCTTACCTCATAATAAAATAAAATCTTAAAGAGCGGGGAAGGAACAGGGTGAAAACCTGGTGACGGTACCTTGACGGGAAGATCGGTTGCTTGAAACTGTTCTTGAAGCGAACTTTTTTGGGTTCGTGGATAGCTCAGCGGTAGAGCACCGAGTCTTTTGTCGTTCTCAGTCGCAACATGCGGTGGTTCGACCCCTGATGAGGTAAGAATTTCTTTATCTTCCCAATATGTTTAGCTCTATTTACTTTGTATATATATATATGGTAATAATTTGATCTGGCACGAACCTCTCTATTAGTAGGCTTGAATGCCACGGCAACATTCCAGCAATCGTAGCGTGGTACGCTAGAAAACTAAATAATAATAATATTTAATAAATAATAATAATAAGTATGCCAGGGCAACATTCCATCAATCAGCTAGGCATGTATCCCACGGCAAACTTCGGTCGTTCAGGTTATGATAAATCGAACTAAGTACGATAGAAAACTAAATAATAATAATAAGGCCAGAGTTTCCCTTCATATCCATCAATTATCGTACAAAAGCCATTTTTTTAAAACTTTTTTTCACATCTTTTACAATTTTCTTACTCCAAATTCGCCAAGGATTCCAAAAATGTTATCCTTTTAAACGTACGTTTAGTAGTTTTTGAAATATTTATGGATATCAAAGAACTCTGACCATATATATATATATATATATATATATATATATATATATATATATATATATATATATATATATATATATATATATATATATATATATATATATATATATATATATATATATATATATATATATATATATATATATATATATATATATATATGTGAAGCCTAAAAAGTGAAAATATGATTTGATTTTTCATTTCATTCTCGTTTCATTCTTTTCTTTGTGTCAAGTTGCTCAGTGTAAATAATCGGGAAGATTTTGATATAAAATTTTTTTTTTATATTAGGTTATGGTTTTTTTATATTTACTTTTTTTTGTTAGGTTAGGAAGATTAGGTTAGGGTTAAGATTAAGTTAGGTAAGGTTAGGTTAGTAGTAAAAGTATGCATATTGTACTTGAATAATAATTTCATATTACAGGTTTGTTTTGATTCACTATATATATATATATATATATATATATATATATATATATATATATATATATATATATATATATATATATATATATATATATATATATATATATATATATATATATATATATATATAGGGTATTATGTGTGTTTCTTAGAATCTACGTTTTATTTGTTTTTTGAGGTTGGTATTCATGATGAAACCATTCTGGATACTGTTTCGTAATTGGTTAATTCTTAAGTCAGTCCTGAAAGCGAGCCTCTCATTCGCTGAGGCAGTTTACGTCAGTTCATTTTTATGTTCGTTCATTTGTATATTGTGCTCGTATATGTGATTTATATAATTATAGAGGTTTTTGTCTCTCACGTCAACGTCGATCCATCTATCAGTAGGCCTGTATCTCACGGTAACGTCGATACATCTATTTGTTAGGCCTGCATCCCACGGCAACGTTGATAGTTCAGTTTACATTTGTGTAAAAGGACGTTAATTATTACTTTCAGTCATACCAGCTTATTCCTTCATTCAACGAAAACAAAAGGATCGATTCTGGGAAACACACAGCATCCTATATATATATATATATATATATATATATATATATATATATATATATATATATATATATATATATATATATATATATATATATATATATATATATATATATATATATATATATATATATATATATATACTTTTTTTAAAAAAATATAAACAAATTTTACTTTTTAAGTTTCACTGATATTTGACTTATTAACACGTTTTCCCCAATATGATTTTCATTTTACCTTCATTTTTTTTTTTTTTTTTTTTTTTTTTTTCTTCACAAGCAAAAATTTGACACAAAAAAAAATAATATATATATATATATATATATATATATATATATATATATATATATATATATATATATATATATATATATATATATATATATATATATATATATATATATATATATATCAGCTTTCTCTAGCATACTAATCCACACACAAACATGCAGCACATTTCCTCTCCTCAAACATTTTAACATCCTAAACACCATGCAACTCTGGTCCCACGTCATTACACATCCTCTAATCCCTATACATTCTTGAACATCAAAACCAGAATTAAACACCAATCTAATCACTACCCTTCTCTATATCGCCCATACCTAATTTCTCTTGGATTCTTTATGCTAGCCATACAATGATAGTTCAAATAATATGGTTCTTTCACTTATAACTTTTCGACAAAACTTTTACACGAATAAATTATTTGTTCACATTGATGTTGGCTAGCCGGCAGTAGACTATTTTCCGCTTCCTATACTAACATGACATATTTATGGTATGCTCTTTTCATATATATATATATATATATATATATATATATATATATATATATATATATATATATATATATATATATATATATATATTATATATATATATATATATATATATATATATATATATATATATATATATATATATATATATATATATATATATATATATATATATATATAATGTCTTAAAAATTTTGTTCCTCCATCTCTGTACTCGACACAAACTTCCACATAAAGTTCTATGAAATGACATCTTCGGAAACGCACAACTCAAACCTTTAACTATCCTCAACATTCTCGGCCTTTCTTTTTTCTCGTGATCTTTCTTGGAAAGATCATATTTCTTCTCTTTCGAAATGTTTCTAAGAGGTTGGGTGTTCTGCGGCGCCTTCGTAATTTCTTCTCGCCACCCCAGTCGCCACAGTATGGAGAACACCTCACAGATCTGGGGTGGTTCCACTCATACTGCTCTCTTTTAAAAGGTGAAAACTAATGCTTTTCGTCTTATCTTTTTCGCTCTCACTAATTCTCTCCTGTCTCTTTCTGCCCGTCGAATTGTTGCGTCACTCTCTCTATACTATCGTTATTACAACGGACACTGCTCTTCTGAATTCTCCCGTATCATACCTCCTCCATTAAGAAGGACTCTTGTGCCACCCCTTTCTAAACAGTCTCATCCTTTCTCTGTCCAACTCTCTGACTCCATACTTAACCGCTATGCTCAATCTTACATGTACTCTACTGGTAAAGTCTGGAACTTCTTTGACTTACATATCTTCAAACGCCGTGTATCGGGGCATATCTCCCTTTAACTTGACTAGATTTCCGGTATTTACCCACTCTGATGGAAATTAGTTGGCCTCTCTTGCCGTTGCCTACCAGAAGTGAAATATATATATATATATATATATATATATATATATATATATATATATATATATATATATTATATATATATATATATATATATATATATATATATATATATATATATATATATATATATATATGACACAATATGGAAATATTATTGACATAATATGTAAAAGCCCTTTAAATTAGTTACAACCTTGAAAAGGTTATTGATGCCGGAAAAAAGTTGTACGAGTTACGCTTATTAATGAAAGGAAGCCAATGATGACACAAATACTTTCATGCTGATTAGAGTTTATTTGTTGCAAAATTTTTCAATGGTTTCTGTATTAAAAAGAAGAAGAAGAAAAAAAAAAAATAAAAAAAGAAACAGGTAGCTAATAAAGAAAACTGATGTCGGTGATGTGAACTTTTTATCATTTTTATCCGATTGCTAAAAAAATACAAAGAACAAATGGATTTTTAGAAAATTTTGTTATATGATGGTAGAAAGAGAGAGAGAGATTTACAAACTAAAATTCAGCAC
>SEYY01002681.1:85000-95000 GCA_009176605.1 Armadillidium nasatum
AAATTTGTGAAAGAAATTTGAAATTTGTAAATTTCTTTTATTTTATTTTTTTTTACTTAGGATAAGTAGAGAATTATTTCAGAATGCGTTAAACTGTTACAACCAATTTCGTCAAACCTCATCCCATGTAATAAAATAATAATCTTCCAACATAGGACAGTTTTTGCTTGATGATTGATGTTAGTTTGTGATTAGTAAACTTTGTAAGGAATCGTTCATTTCATATGGTGCATGTTTGGAACCTTAAGAATTCAATAGTTTTATTCTTCTAAGAGTTTTTTTAATTAGTAATATCAAAATAGGTTTGTTTTCACCAAACGTATTTGCAATTGAGTATAATTTGTGTTTTTAGTTTCTTTGTGGTAGTGTCAAAGTAGTTAGGAGTTTAATCTAATTTTAAGTAATTTTTCATGGACGGTTTTCAAATGGTACTTGAAAAACATACCGCACCCCTTTTGATTTATCTCTCCTCATATTTTTGGACTTGGGGGAGGGGGGGGGGGAAATTGATAAAATTTAAATATTGTCGGAGTTGACGGAAATAAGAAGAAATATTTTTACCTTAATAAAAGTATTTTCACATACGTTAACAATGGGAAACTTGAGTTTATTGTTATTCAAATATTTTTTTTTTCTTTTCATTAGATTGTGAAGTCTGCAAGGAGGAAGCAAGAGATGAATGTTGGCATATTCCATTGACTCTCATTCTTGACATTCCGGTAAGCATATATATATATATATATATATATATATATATATAATATATATATATATATATATATATATATATATATATATATATATATATATATATATATATATATATATATATATATATATATATATATATGGGTTGGACAAAAATATGAAAACACAACAGTCAAGCAAACACATATAACCTTGACTAATATGGCGTTGGACAACCCTTGGCATCCAGAACTGCTTGCATTCTCCTGGGAATGAATAAATAGAGAGTCTGTATAGTTTTCATGAGAATCTTGTACCATTTTTTCTGCAAAGCAGTGTCAAGTTCCATTAATGATGATGGATGTGGATAGCTCTCTCAAATATTTGTCTCCAGTTACCTTCAAGGTCTCAATAATATTGAGATCGGGCAATTATGGAGGCCATAGCAGATGTGAAGCCTGTGAAACATCACCCTTGTGTTCAGAAAACCAGTCCTGGACGATTTTAACTGTGTGAACAAGTGCTTTGTCATCCTGATAAGCAGTATTACCGTCAGGAAACAAACATTCCACCATAGGATGGACATGATCACCTAAAATGGCTACGTTGTCATTAGCAATGACAGTACAAGACAATAATAGGTCCGACAGAAAACCACAATATGGCTATATCATGACTGAACCCCCGCCAGCTATGTTTAACTGTGGGTTGCAAACACCCTGCATTGTAAGCGACTTGTCGTTCTCCAGACTTACACTCAGCCAGAGGTTGGGAAGAGTGTAAAGCTCGACTAATCTGACCAAATGATCTTCAATTGTTTCATAGTTCAGTTTTTATGATGCATTTGACACCACTGTCTCTTCTTATTGGCGTTTTGGATACTGATGAGTGGTTTTTGAATGTAGGTTCATTCACACAAACCTTGATTGTGCAGTTCCCATCTAACTGTTTACTGTTTTGGTACTAATAAGAGTGTGTGAGTACTGTACTCAGCTTGGCAGCAACCTTTGAAGCAGTAGACTTCTGATTTTTTAATCACAACCTTACGCAACATTCGTGTATCTCTTGTTATTAAACACATTTTCCTCCACGCTGGTGTTTCTCGCATGCAGTTTTTCTAGTCCTACTGTGTGCCGTCATAATCTTTGATACTGTGCCTAGCGATACCACAAACAATTTCCGCTGCTTCATACTAGCTTCCAACAATTTGGCAGCGTTAAAATTCCGTCATTTCTGCCATGATTCGCTCACAACTGCACAGAACTATGCCTTGACCATAAATGATGCGTGAAACGGGCAGATGAACTTATAATAGTAGTTGCCTTGCGCATAAACGACAGCGCCACCTACAAACCCCGCTATATCTGTTATTACCGTTATAACCGTTGTGAATTTTGTCAGGTGTTTCCATATTTTTATCCAACCCCTGTGTATATATATATATATATATATATATATATATATATATATATATATATATATATATATATATTAATATATATATATATATATATATATATATATATATATATATATATATATATATATATATATATATATATGGTAGGTTTGTCGGGACGGCAACGTCGTTAACAGATCCAGATTGACAGCTCCGTGGCCTTTAAAATTAAAAGCTTCATCCTTCAGTCCAGGATCTGAAGGAATTTTCACTACTTATTCTTTGCCTCCAGACTTGTTGTTCGGTCCTTATGAAGGAGTTTACAGGCAAAATACAGACAAGACTGTTAATTCATATTTTACTGTAAGTTAATTTGTAAAATACAGTTTATTATTAAAATCTATTTTTCTTAATTATATAGATTCTCCTTTTTGATAGGTACTCTTATATGCTATTCCTTTTACTCCTTCGTATCTTGTTCTTTAAATTTAACACTTCTGTTATTCTTTTTTATCCCACTAATCACTGTCTACCATTTTCACCCCTATTTATAATTCCACTTCGTTTGTGAATGCTCGTTTTTGAAACAACTTACGATATAGTTCTTTCTCGTCCTGGATCATATATATATATATATATATATATATATATATATATATATATATATATATATATATATATATATATATATATATATATATATATATATATATATATATATATATATATATATTATATATATATATATATATATATATATATTATATATATATAACTTTTGTTTTAGTTTGCTAGAAAATTTTCTTGGCCAGGGTTGAAGAGCTTGCTTGCAAATTTCATTGATGTGTCTGATACATCTTTAAGCAATTGGCTTTCATTTGTGGCATTTACCCCTCACAGGGAAGTGGCCAATTTACTTCCCTTTGTCTTCAAAAATTGTATATTTTATAGAACTTGTCATGTTATACCAAAGTAAGTATTATTATTGTTATTATTATTATTATTATTATTATTATTATTATTAGTTTTATTATTATTATTATTAATTTTCCTATAAAATGAAAATGTTTTGCAGGAATTGTGAACTTGTAGTTTGGACTGGAGAAGGTTATAAATCAACTGAACCAGAAACCAATTACTTCAGCACTTCTAATTTGATATCATTAGTTACTGGTAAGATATATATATATATATATATATATATATATATATATATATATATATATATATATATATATATATATATATATATATATATATATATATATATATATATATATATATATATATATATATATATATATATGCCACCACTCATGGGCAGGGCCGTTTTCGAGCTAAATTAAAAAATAAAACTCACCCAATCTCAAGACTACCGTAAATTCCTCAGGTCATCGCAGACTTAGGTTTTAAAGACAGGAAGATGAAATACAGCAGGAAAAACAAGGTTGAAAGGAGTTCCATAGAGCAGAAGTGGCTGGAAGAAGTAGCCACCAAAACGAGTAAGCTTAACGTTTGCAATACTCACACAGTTTTCATGTGCACGTGATGGAGGGTGGAATGTGACAAGTTACCTCCCTCGAGCACCTGCCGTTGCAGCATCTATAGAAAAGAGATAGTGCACTATCATCAGGTCACAGAGAAAGAGGGTCAATGGAGTTTGAAAGTAGAGGACAGTTTATGAGACCTTAGATAAAGAAAACAGAAAATGCGCCTAAAGTTCCTTGCTCTAGATTCCGTGATGGTAAATTCCTTCTCGCTTTACTAAAAAAGGTAAATATATTTTAAAGAAATGGCATGCAAGGTATGCCCAATTATATCTCCCATTTATCGTCCCATTCACCTTCGAGATTTCATTCAGCAATTTAGTTTTATAATCCATACAATACTATTTTGGATTGGGAAACAAAAGATAAAGCACAAAACGAAATGGGCTTAATGATAAACAGTGCCCGTCTACATCCATTATGAATAAGTTAAAGTTGACTTATGTTAAATTAATAGTACCTAATTAGACTCCCGGATTTGTAATAACCGAAAATGATGCAACTGCTACTTACGGTCAGTCTCAGTCAAGAAAGAAATATAAAATATATTAATTCATATAAAATAATTCATTCGAAAGGAACCCTATGTCATTTGTCAATATTGTATCAGTATGAAATCTTAAATTATCATATATGTATATAAATTTGCAGCCAAAAATAAAATTAAGTAAAAAAAAAAAAATAATACCTGAATCATTCTGACACTCATCTAACCTCTTTTTTTAAAATTGGAAGTGAACTTCAACTCGGGACAGACTATTCCAAAAATTAACTGCTATTTCAGAAGTATTTTTTCTAAATCCTTATAGAATTCCTTCTTTTTTTCATTCTCTGTTGTGACACTATTACTGCAACCCTGTGGAAAATAATTACAATACCCTTATCCTCACCCATCTACCCCAAACCAGGCTATCTATTTTAATTTTTTAATTGAAACCAAGAACCATAAATATGATTAGCACTTCACAGTATGTAATGGTTCAATGTCGAAAACAAGTGTATATCTGTTTCTTGTTTTCTAGAACAATTTTCTTCATACTCTTCATTTCCACTCTTTTTTTTTGGGGGGGGAGGAGGGGTATCAAAATATTGTAAAAATTTATTGCAAATTCTTTTTTTAAATTAACCCCTTCTATGCAGTCTCACTTTAGATACTGTATTTTCTCCGGAACCTAGTGAAAAGTTACTGTGTCCTCACTCCTTTATATACTTATGAACGGTAATATAGATTATTCTTATAACAAACAACAGAAGCATTCGTAAATGTTATATATGAATTATGTAAGGCACATTTTTGGGTTATTATATATATATATATATATATATATATATATATATATATATATATATATATATATATATATATATATATATATATATATATATATATATATATATATATATATATATATATATATATATATATATATATATATATATATATATATATAAAGGTGTATTACAATGAGATGGAAAGAAAAGAAATTAAAGGTATGGATGGGAAGAGAATAGAACCATTTAAGAATTCTGTCTTCATATACTCTTAACACTTTTGCCAGGAAATGTAACAATTTCAGTTTAAATGAAAACAGAATACTTATCCAGCCTCATAAAACTTGAAAAATTATTTACGATTTTAGAAATTAATATGTAAAATTATTAAATAATTTTGAATTTAGTTTAGTTTTTTTTTATTTAATTTAATAAAAAAATTAAGTTACATACAACAAATTAACTTTTTTTCAAAATTTAAGGTGGAGCATCATATTTTTTCGACCAATATATATATATATATATATATATATATATATATATATATATATATATATATATATATATATATATATATATATATATATATATATATATATATATATATATATATATATATATATATATATATATATATATATATATATATATATATATATCACATCCCCCATCCCCTCCCAACACCACAATAACCAAACATATTCATACTCATCTAACACATACCTACTTGACAAACAGACCACCAAACAACATTCTTAACACACACCCTCCCGAAATAAATCCCGACTTCAACAACCTTCCAAGACACTCACAAATCTCCCTATCAAGGCAGAGATGTGGGCACCATCCAAACTTACAACAATGCAAACACAAATACAATATAAACCAGACAACATCTCCCACTTGTACCAGATGCGGAGAGGCCCCGGAGACCGTGTTGCACTTCCTGTTACTCTGTCCTTCTAATTCTCGCCCCAGAATCTTCTGGAACATCTCTGCCTTGAGTGATCCCTGGAGGAGGCCGTCTGCGGTGGGCGGCTTCATTAGCGAAGTGTGGCCTCCCCAGCGTGGGGTGGTCAGGGGGTGAGAAGGTAAAAAAAAGTATATTATATATATATATATATATATATATATATATATATATATATATATATATATATATATATATATATATATATATATATATATATATATATATATATATATATATATATATATATATATTTCAGTTTTTGATTACGAGTGCCCTTGGTGTAATTTTGTCTTCGTCAGCGCAGAATATCTTAACGAACATAAGGAACGATGTTCTGTTGCTAAGCAACTAAAACAGGAATCCGTAGTTAAAAATCTCAAGTCGAATGAACCTTCAACTTTTAACTCTTGCATCGAGGATATAAATTCTTCCTTAAGACGATCAAAAAGGCGGTCGATTAAATCAGTCAAGTATTTCGACTCTCCAGAACAATCTCCCGAAAGATCTCTGTGTAAACGCTTGTCCAGACCTGAAGGCAGTAAACCGAGGGAACGAAATCACATGTGTCTTTATTGTAAAAAATATTTCACGTCTTTGTATACTTTGAGACGTCACGTTGAAAGTCATTTGCATGAAACAGGTTTTATTTGTATGCATTGTGGATTAAAATGCTCTGATGAGCTAACCCTGAAAGAACATGTCCGTATTACCCATGAATTTCCATCAAATAATGTAGATTATACTGATGAAACAAAATTCATTCCTGATTTTGCTTCAAGCATAAGAGGAGACAAATCTCCTGTTGTAGTAGAAAAAGACTACACCTATCATCTAGGAAATGAAACCTGCATATTTGATCTATTGTGGGTTAAGATGCTACTGAAAATGAACAAAAATATTAGGAAAAGTAACTCTTCTAATTTACATTGTTCTTCTTGTAATACACAATTTTATAGTCATTTTGCTGCCTCACTACACGAAAAGAATTGCATGGAGGGAGTGAAGCCATACAAATGTGGACACTGTGGAAAGAGGTTTCAGTTGTATTTCTCAATTGTTCGACATATGAGTAATCACAATGACACTGAAAATGAAATTCTTGTCAATTTTGGATCAGAATATGTACATTTACTGAATGATAATCACGAAGCAAATTTAAAAGACTTGCAAGTAGGGGAAAACGGAGATTCGGAAATGGAATTGTTTTTAGACGCGCAGGCATCTAATATTTGTTTAGAGGATGGATCTCAACAAAATCCGCTAGAGATAAGTGCTAAAGAATGCTCAATTGACAATGTCATCCTGGGATGTGATGGGTCTGATATTAAAGCAGAAGAAGAAGAAGAGGAAGCTTTGACTAACGATGCCCCAAGTTCTTGCTTTGGGACCTTACAAAGTGAGATGAACATATCTTCACCAGTTAATGCTGATTTTTGTATTGCCAAGTGCTCAAATATGGAAGATTTTATGTCTAAATTGGAAATAACCGAATCTGCTTACGGAGGTAGACATCGCCGTCATGAATGTAATATTTGTGGTCAAAGGTTTTATCGACGAAAGCACATAAAGAAACATGTTGAATTGCACGAGAATGAAACGAGTCGCATTTATAAGTGTTCTTTTTGTATGCTGTGGTTTGGAAGTGAAGGAGTTGTCCGCTTTCATGAAGATCAGAAACATGCGACTGAAACCAAATTTGCTTTGAACGACAATGAATCGACCAGACGTGATCGAAGCTTGTTAAAAAGACTTCTAAGCTTGCTTGCAAGAGAAGGTCAGAAAGGGAGGTATTGCGAGTACTTTAATGCGAAAGAAACTTTAAAAGACAAGAGATTTGAATGTGAAATATGTTCTAAAAAGTTTACCAGCTTTTACCGTGTTCGAAAACATAAAATTGTTGCTCATAATGAACTTATGGACCTTCTTGAAGCTGTAAACGATGTATGGGATTTTTCACAATGCGAAATGACACAAGCAAATCTCCTTTCAGCTTTAGCAAGTATTAAAGAAGAAAAAGTCTTAGAAAAATTGAAGGACTTCAAGTCCGAACATGCTATGCATAAAAAGTATTCTGACGATGAAAATTCTCTGTTAAGTAGTCCTGCTGGTTTGGTGGTACAAAAATATGAAAATTTGCAGAAAGAAAATGAGTCAGAAATAGAGGTTCGAGTAGACAAGCAAGGTAAAGAATTGGAAGAAAAAGATATCCTTATAACTATAGATTCAGAACTTCCTAATGATAATACAGAAGCTAATAAATTGTACAACCTACTTATTGATAAAAATGTTAATGATGAAGAGACCCTATGGAAACATTCACGACCTCAAGAAAATGAACATGACATCTGTAAAGACAAAAAGGTTCTTAGTGGTCCTGGAGATATTCACTCATTGTCTGATAAAGATACAGAATTTGAACTAGAAATTAATAGAGATAATTTTGTTAGTAATGAGAAACTTGAAACTTCTGTCCAAACTTCGCGCACCGATCAGAACATGAAAAAGTGCAAAATTTGTGGTAAAAAATTGTCTTTAAAAACTAGTATGAAGACTCACATGCGTTCACACACTGGAGAGCGTCGGTATGAATGCATGTACTGTCACAATCGTTACGCCTTGCTTAGTACACTTAAAAGACATGTTCGCATCCACACGAACGACCGCCCATTTAGATGCGACGTATGTCAAAAGGCCTATACTCAAAGTAGCAACTTAAAACGACATTACAGGCAGCATACGGGGGAGAGACCTTTCCTTTGTACAATTTGTCCGAAAAGGTATGCAGAAAAGTTTTCCTTGAATCCGCCACCTAAAAACCCATAAAGACATAAGAGCATTTAAATGCAAAATATGTTATAAAACCTTTTCGGAGCAACATCATTTAGCTCGACATATCCAGATGCTTCATGGTAGTACGTAATGTAATTATATTACCCTACTCCATCCTGTTCCACCCCTTTATATATATATATATATATATATATATATATATATATATATATATATATATATATATATATATATATATATATATATATATATATATATATATATATATATATATATATATATATATATATATATATATATACAGAAAACGGATATTTGCTTCATTCCCTTGTAGTTGGAATTTTCTGACAGTGATCTTTATGGATTTTTACTACAATTTTATTTATTTTTTTTTCTTTCGGATATATTTTTTGTTCTTTGATTTTGTTAATTGTTTAAGTAATTAAAGTCTTTAGTACTTGATCCAGCAGTGATAATTTCATGGCTATGAAAGCATTTTAAATTGAGTTGCTTGATTGGAAAAACAAACATATATATATATATATATATATATATATATATATATATATATATATATATATATATATATATATATATATATATATATATATATATATATATATATATATATATATATATATATATATATATATATATATATATATATATATATATATATATATATATATATATATATATATATATATATATATATATATATATATATATATATATATATATATATATATATATATATTATATATATATATATATATATATATATATATATATATATATATATATATATATATATATATATATATATATATATATATATATATAGCTCTCATAATTTTTTACCAGTTTATACAATGAAGAACTCCTTACATGATGACGTAATAGGTATAAGGAAATTATTTATATAGATTATTTTATTTATTTATTTTTTTGTTAATTAAATTATTTTTCAATATTATTTTCTGAATGCATGTATGGATATTAATGCTTTTTTATTATTATTATTAAATAGTGACGTTTTCTCTCTTTTAATGTAGTTTCCTTCCTGACTGAAGAGATTTTTTTGGTGGTTTGAAAAAATTTTATTTTTAGCTAAACGTTATGGTTGATCCAAGGGGAAAATATGCTTCTCTGAAGCTCTTCATAAGAATAATAGTAATAATAGGAGGTAATAAGTTTTAATGATTCTGGAATATGATCAATGCTAGTGATGACCAGTTTTTAGAAACGAATAAAGGAAGTGGCAAATGAATTCAAATGTTCTCCTTTAACCACTGATGAACATCAATACGTCTGTCTGAAATGGAGAAATAA
>SEYY01002681.1:100000-112500 GCA_009176605.1 Armadillidium nasatum
TAATCAAAACACACACACCAGAGCCAAAAGTTGGTCTAGAAAGGCTTTCCCACTACCAATAAAAAAAAACCTACATAAGTTTCAGCTAATATAAATAGAAACTAAAATAATTTCTTTTATTCCTGTTTTTTTTTTTTTATTATTTAACCACAAGTTAAAAGTGAGGAGAACGACCAACATTAACTTGGAAATAATTTGTTTCAAAAGTAATAAACTAGTGCAATCAAATTATTATTATTATCATCATTATTATTAAAGTATATTGATTAATATATATATATATATATATATATATATATATATATATATATATATATATATATATATATATATATATATATATATATATATATATATATATATATATATATATATATATATATATATATATATATATATATATTATGTTTTGAAAAAATCTGAATAGAACATGCAATAGAGGGGGGGGGAGGAGAGAAAATACTGAATTATTTCAAAGTTTTTGCTACTTTCCGAAGCGTCGGCAAAGGATTGTCACTATCCCACTATTCAAAACAATTTTGTAAATAGTCTAACAATATTAGTACATAAAATACCCAACAATAATGAATTCTTCAATTGACCTGAGTATTCTTTATTATTGTTGGGCTTTAGTTATCAAATACAGTAACGTGTCGAATTTTTGGTGTGGGAGTTCTGGGTTTCTTTCCTAGAAAAAATTTTTAAAATAAAAAATAATAAAAATTTTATTTTGTGTCTAACATGTTTGTAGAATTCACCAAACTTATTTTACATGACGCCAAAAAAAATGTAAAATATTATAAGAGGAACGATTGTTTGCACAAATTTTTATTTAAAAAGTTATAGAAATATGGATTCAAAAATCAGTATATGAGACAAGAATATAATTTTAGCGTTCAATAAATTCAAATATCATGCAAATTATTGTATGGTTGTCGCTTTTTGGTTATATAATTTAACTGCAGCAATGCGCAAAAGCAATTTAAAAGTGTTTAAGAACAATGATTTTAAAAAATAAATGTGCTTTCTCAAAGTAAATTTATTTAAAAAAGATTTAATCCATTCAAACTATAATGCTCCTGCACTGACGAATAATCACACAAAAACGCATCCAAACTTAAATTATCCTCAAACATTCAACTACATTTTGAATAAAATGAAGAAAAATATAAATTAAAAACAAGTTTAATTTCAAATAGTTTTCTCTCTCATGAAAAAAATGAAAAACAAAAAGTTTGCTTTTAAATAATGTTTCTCTCTCTCTCTCTCTCTCTCTCTCTCTCTCTCTCTATATATATATATATATATATATATATATATATATATATATATATATATATATATATATATATATATATATATATATATATATATATATATATATATATATATATATATATATATATATATATATATATATATATATCTTTCCCCCTGTTATAAAGATTTAAAACAAGGTAATGAACCAATATGTAAATGACAACTGCCTAACATAACCTACATAACCTGGTTCACTACTCCCAATTTATGTCTGTATAACCAATTCAAAGATGAAGAACCAGCTAAGAGGAAAAAATATATATCTTACATAACATAAGGAATGCAGTTCTAACCTATATCAGATTTTAATTTAAAACCTGTATTAAAGATATTCTATTTTAAGTAAAATAAAAAAAAAAATTTTGAAGTTTTTATTTCAAATAAAAGGTGAAAAAAATGTTAAAATGTACCTTGGTGTCCTGCACAGTTTTGCACTAGCCTGTGAAATACAATTAATAGAGTTTTTGCAGCATAATTTAGCTTATTCAAACCTAGTACATTTTCCTAACTCATTTACACTATACAACTTTTCCAATCTAATTATCCAAACTCAACCTAGTCAAATTTCCTAACTCATTTATATTCCTAACTCATTTATCCTATTCAACTTTTCTAGTCTATTTATCCTAACCCAACCTAGTCAATTTTCCTAACATTTATCCTCTTCAACTTTTCTAGTCTAATTTATCTAACCCAACCTAGTCAATTTTCCTAACTCATTTATCCTATTCAACTTTTCTAGTCTAATTTATCCTAACCCAACCTACTTTCGTAATTTACGGCATACAATATACATAATATTTAAACTATTAAAATATAGTTTATTTAATTAAAAAAAATACCCTTTCCAGTTTTCATTGATATTTTGCAGAGACAGTCTATTAATTGCATCATAATATGTACTATAGGAAAATATTTACTTGTTCATATATATATATATATATATATATATATATATATATATATATATATATATATATATATATATATATATATATATATATATATATATATATATATATATATATATATATATATATATATATATATATATATATATATATATATATATATATATATATATATATATATATATATATATATATATATATATATATATATATATATATATATATATAATATAAAAATAAAAAAAAAAAAAAAAAAGTTATTATTATTATTATTATTTTTATTATTTATTATTATTTTATTTTTAAAATATTAAAAATTACAAATTTTATAATAAATTTAAATTTAATAAATAAATAAATATAATATATATATATATATATATATATATATATATATATATATATATATATATATATATATATATATATATATATATATATATATATATATATATATATATATATATATATATATATATATATATATATATCGCAGCTTTTTCTTTAACGCTTCTAAAATCTAAGAAATATTTTATAAAATTGAGAGATATTATTTTAATGCCCATTTTATTCTAGCATTTTTGGTGTAAATATTTTTTTATTGTTTTTTTTTTTTTTTTTTTTCCCTTTAAATTTTTTTTGAACGAAGATTTTTTGTTATATATATATATATATATTATATATATATATATATATATATATATATATATATATATATATATATATATATATATATATATATATATATATATATATATATATATATATATATATATATATATATATATATATATATATATATATATATATATATATATATATATATATATATATATTATATATATATATATATATATATATATAAATATATATATATATATATATTTTATTATTCTAAGAATGAACATCATGCTATATAATAAAAGTTAAAAAAGTTATAAACTGTTGTGTAAATATGAAAATATGACACCCACCCTTAAAAATATGAAATAATAATAAAAAAAAAACATTCTAAAATGTTTCACCAGATTTAAAACAAAAAAAAAAAAAAAAAAAAAACAATTCTGATTTAAAAATGTAAGAATAGAGAGCTTGTAAGAGAGACGAAAATATCTAAAACATTTTCTAATATTCCTTAATTTTTTTATCTCTTAGGTTTCAAACACTATGATTGTACTATAAGAATCATCTGAACTGAGCAACGTATATGAACTTCCAAGTCTGTGTAAACTAATAGTAAACTTCAAAAGTTTAATAATGCCACTATGTGTAGTTAAACTATATTAGTTGTTTTTTTTTATTTCCACTACCCCTGGAACTACTTACTATTACTAATGAAAAAAAAATACTTTCTATAGAAACTTTGAAAAACTAACATGTATCGATTGTGATAAAATGTTTAAGTAAAAAAAAAAAAATTAAAAAAAAAAAAAAAAACTGAACTGAACTCAACTAAGATTGGTCTGCCGAAAAACTGAAGTGTTTAGTATGCATGACGAAGTGACCTTCAATATATATATATATATATATATATAATATATATATATATATATATATATATATATATATATATATATATATATATATATATATATATATATATATATATATATATATATTATTTATTGACTGTGAAAAAATAGAAAAAGACATTCTGTGGCAAGCTTCTTCTGTCGGTGACTACGAGAGCTCTAACCTACGCTCTATAAAAACCTACCATATGTCCCTTTTTCTCTACTCATGGCACTGTCCATTTTAAAACAAAATAAAAGAAAAATAAGTAATAGTACTTTACAAATGTCTACAGTATTTAACGCTGAAAATATATTTCTCAGCATTTCAAACTTTATTATATATATATATATATATATATATATATATATATATATATTATATATATATATATATATATATATATATATATATATATATATATATATATATATATATATATATATATATATATATATATATATATATATAAACACCAAACAGGCACGTAGAGACATCTATGTCTCCTACTATATTGAACACATTTTTCTTTAATGCTACTTTACACCATACTACTTTTTTTAAAACATATATATAAATTTACCTCTAAGTTCGGTTTTTATTATAATACATTGGAAGATATAATTAAAATTAAAAAAGCTACAGTACAGTTATGAAGCAAAAATTGTAATTAAGGGGCCAAGAATTTTAATCAATTTTCAAAATTTTCTTTTATATTAACCAAACTAAAATTTTTTTGTAAATGAATAACCTTAATAATATAATTATTTGAAATTTGAATTTTTATTATTAATAAAATGAATTCCCGATTCATAACTATAACAGAACTTTTCATCTAGACTGTACATTAATAGTAATCCCAATCAACTGACTTAAAGACTAAGAAAATTTAATATTATAATTTACAAGGATGCAAAGAATGCTAGAAGTATGGAACTAACGACTATTTCTAGCTCTACATTTGGACTACCCAATACAACATTCTTTCCTGCCTGCTTAACAAGTTGAAAGTCAAACAACACATGAGGAGTCTTCCAAAATGCAAAACAACTTCTATGCCAAATTGAGTAACGCAGGGAAGGGAGGGTTAAGATAGAGGGGAATGGGAGATATTTAATAATTTGCAAGCAACTGTAAGCAAGTAGGAGAGAAAGAAATGAAAACTGCCAAACATTTTAGCAAATTAGTAGAACCAGAAACAGTAGATTTACATAAGACGAGAAGCTTTTTTTATATATAAAAAAAAAATGATTAAGCAACCTGAAGAGGTCATAATAATTTCTTTCGAAAGAAATGCCGAATTAGCAATTTATAAATATTATTTGCATATATATATATATATATATATATATATATATATATATATATATATATATATATATATATATATATATATATATATATATATATATATATATATATATATATATATATATATATGGCATACAACAATTCAATTAAACATAAAAACTTACATAATATACAGCAAATAGTCTAAGGTATATATCAAGAAATAAACATGGAATATAATAAAAAAAATAAAAATAAAATGGGTATAATCCCAATAAAAGTTAAACTGAAAACTAAAAATAATGTAAAGTGTAATTATTAATAACCTATATCACAAGATTATGTACTAAAAATAAAAATGATGATAGAATACAGAAAAAAAAATTTAATAAAAAGATGAGTTATATATATACTGAAAAAAAAGAAAAAAAAAAAAAACAAAAACAAAAATAATATAAAACGAAAAAATTTAATAAAAAATGATGTATAAAAAAATTTAAATTATATATATATATATATATATATATATATATATATATATATATATATATATATATATATATATATATATATATATATATATATATATATATATATATATATATATATATATATATATATATATATATATATATATATATATATATATTTCTGCACCGATTCTGATGAGTTCAAAATAACTCTTCTTTCATGACTAAAATCAAATAAAACTAGTGAAAGAATTATCGCATTGATGATCTTGCTTACTAAAACTAATACGAAGCCCATACAAAGAGGTAACAACTAAAAAAAAAAGGGTGCTAAATTTATAGTTTAACTACTTTTAGCTCTATAACTAATAAAAATGAAAATCTCCTCGATATGAGCAGTTATTTTTATACATAACTATAAAAAAATAGGCGGCTAAGGTGATTTTGCATATTCACTGCATAGTTCGGACGATATAACTAATCCCATTTTAAAAATTGGTTAATTTTATTTTTAATTACTATTTAATTAATTAAACGTTCATTTATTATATTATCCTAATTAAACGGTTCCTTCACAAATATATTTTATTATTAAATTATTCGTCAAAACACGATAAAACATCCAATAGAACCACTGTTAAGAACATCATAGTGAATT
Organism: Armadillidium nasatum; assembly: GCA_009176605.1. NCBI lineage: Eukaryota > Metazoa > Arthropoda > Malacostraca > Isopoda > Armadillidiidae > Armadillidium > Armadillidium nasatum. Next base: position 106,162 of record SEYY01002681.1, read on the forward strand.
TGCAAATCCTATTAATCTTAACCGCCTTTATTTTTTATATCATTCTCTGTACGGTATTTCTGATTACATTGTACGGTAATTCTGCTTTTCCGCCTTCCTTCTGCTCTTAGACGTAAAACAAAGACAACCCGCTGTGTTACGGGAGCGCTTCAACGGCTTCAGTGGAGTATCTTCCCTTTGCCTTTCGATCAAACATCTCTCGTAGTAATCAAAGTCTTTCAAATACCTGAAGCAGATTAAAGGTAATTAAGATGTTATTTTTTTTAAAATTATTAATATAATTTTTAAAGAATTAAAAAAAAAAAAAAAAAATAAAAAAAAAAAAAAAAAAAAAAAAGAGAAGTATAAAGTTATTCAAGCGACAAGGATAATTAATATATATATACATAAGGATATATATATATATATATATATATATATATATATATATATATATATATATATATATATATATATATATATATATATATATATATATATATATATATATATATATATATATATATATATATATATATATATATATATATATATATATTATATATATATATATATATATATATATATATATATATATATATATATATATATATATATATATATATATTATATATATATATATATATATTCTACTCCTTGCATGATAGAGTTACAAAATGACTAGTCATGAAGTAATTAAAAAAAAAAAATGATCCAAACAGCTTGTATGATACTTTCAATTTTATAATAGATAATATATTCTTAAAAGAAATTCAATTAACATGAACATATATGATAAAATGGAGAAACTTAGAAAGTCTTAGCCAACTAGGTAATCATTTGTTTAAATATGATTGACATTCTATTTGACGATTAGAACACTGATGATTGTGCACTACAAACAGTTCCTCTTTGAAAAAAAAAAACTTACCATACTGGTGGCCATCTATGACGGTTGAGCCAAGCTTGATTCTCAGGATGAAGAGACCGGAGCAACTTAGAGTACTTGTGACAAACATGATTGTAACTTGTAGCGAGATACGTTAAACACCAATCAACGAGCTGGTCGGCATTATGCATCTAGAGTTAAAATATTTTTAGTAAGGGGGGAAATTGTTTTTTTTTTCTCTAGAAGGTAAACTGATTACTAATATGTTTAATTTGAAACATCAGGAGAAAAAGTATTTTTAAAATATGATATTTTTCACCATTTAAATAATTATATAAATTATATAATTATATGTCTTATTCATTTTAGACTCTCTATAATTAAGGGAAACAAAGGAAACCAATCTTTTTCCTTATTTACAAATTTTAATCAAGATTTTTAAATCCTGATAACCTTATCAACTTACCTGAAGAGGCTCTAAGAGATACAAGGAGTCTTCGCAGACATCACCTCCCGCCTGTATTACTCTATTAAACAAATCAATGATCTCTTGTTCTACGAGAGAGATAAGGTGGGGAAGGCACAGTCTATTAGCCAATTCTACAGTTGGGAGGCATTCCCTGATCTTCAACGTAGGCACTGTGTCAGTATAAAGATATTGGAGCAAGATCTGGAATGTTCTATATTTCACTCCTGGGAATGTAACCTGAAAATATATATATATATATATATATATATATATATATATATATATATATATATATATATATATATATATATATATATATATATATATATATATATATATATATATATATATATATATATATATATATATATATATATATATATATCAGAAATCGAAAGGCAAGCTTTTTCTTACATATATCTGTAATGTCATCGTCGTTAATTCTAATAAATCAACTCTAGCATTCACACACGCTCAAGATAATACATGTCATTTGTGCTAGAAACAAACTATCTTGGTTGCTTTCCATATATTTTGTTGTTTTAATATTTTGTAACGATGGAGAGTTCAAAAACATTCGCCTGACAATACTTCATTAAATGTAATAATAATGTGAGCGAGTCGTCAATTACACTGAGCGAGTTACAAGCCAGTGAGTAGATTGTAAAGTAGTCAGGTCCTCAACTTTTCAGCAGCTAGTAGCGAGTTAACTAGTTTACAAGCTGGGGTATCCACACTGGGCTATTTTACTTGGTGCATTGTAAACTCGCCCAGCGTAATTAAGCCTTAAGGAACAAAAATGTGATATCACAGATGACCTATTATCCGGTGCATTAAACATAGCTAATATCATTAATGAAATTAGAACGATTGTGCGAATGGTTCGAAAGTCTCCCTTGAAAAATGATACTCTTCATAATTATGTTAAATCTTCATTCAAACAAGGAAGTTTAAGCCTAGTACTAAAACTAGATGGAACAGTTTGGTAGCCATGTTAGAACAATTCTTATAGTTAAAATCATAACTTGAAAAAAAAATAATGATTGACTACAGAAATGCTGAAGACAAGAGGGCCAAACCTTGGGTATTTATTTTAAAACTGATTTTCCTAGGTCCCAATACGAAATACAAAATCAATTAAAGTTATCCGATTTGATATAGTTCGTTCCATCTTTTAAGTTAGAAAAATAATGATTGAATATAATATGAAAAGTCCAATATGTGAAGCAGTATACAGCTCTTAATAACCTTGTGCGTGCCTTGAAACCCGTCCAAATCCGATCGCAAAACCTTTTCTGCAGATGGAGTTTTTTCTTTCATCATTACAAGAACTTTCTGAGCAAAATTCTATCTTTTTGAGAAAAGTTCAGAAAGCACTAATTTTAAGGAATAAACGAGAGAAGGCAAAAAGCTTTGGTTGGAATACTGAAGTATATAAAAACTGGGAAAACGTATTAGAAAAGAAATAGAAAAACTCTAGAATCCGAGTTGCAACCATTTCCAAGCAAGACATCATTATTAGATACAGCAAAACGAATAAAAACTCGTCTTGGGTTTTCCTCTTCTGAATCATCGCAATCTGATTCGTCACATTCCGACTCCGAGGAAGAGGGTAACACTGAGAGCGAAAGACAACAGACGCTTTGTAAGAAACTGGCGCTTCTAATAAAAAGCAAACTGAATGTGTTTCTAAAAAACCCTCAACATGAAGCTGAAAGTCAATCACTTGCAAAAAATGTATCCAAGGAGTTCGAAATCTTTGAGGCAATTGGTGAAGAAATAACAAAAGTAATAAAATTAATGGACGCTCTCGAATCTATACCACCAACAAGTGTAGAAGCAGAAAGATCCTTTTCTGCTGCAGGACTATTTCCTAACCAAACTTAGAACCATGACTCAGAGTCATTTTAACTATATATTTAAAGCTAAATTATATTTTACAGTAGAAACATTCACACTTTTTTCAGAGCAAATTTAAGCAGCAAAGAAAATATCAAAATGACAATAAAACTTTCCCTTAGAAAACAGTATTATCGTCGAAACAACAACAGCTTCTATTCGTGTATAATTCCATCTATATTTTCCAATGAAAAATATTTTAAAGTGTATATACAGGAACCATCATTAAATACTTGGAAGTGGCGATATCGGGGTGGAAATTTAGCAGCAGAAGCAGGTTTTAGACTTAACCAAAAGAGAGTAACAAACGAAGTTAAAATCTCATTTAAAAGTTTAATTTTTTTCTGGAAAAACAAAACCATTATCGGATTTGAAAACCAAGTTTTCTGAAAATAGGAGACCAACTTCCATTCAATAATAATTTAAATAATATTGACGTACCACTTTGGCATTGCTTTCCCGAAAATCACCCGAAAACATTGCTAACATCATGTCGCATCTTGCCATTAGGAGAGGGCGATGAGCTGAGGCAGTTTCGTCCTCTAACTGGAAGAGAACGTCTGAAGCGAGTCCTCCCTCTAAGCACACTTCTCGTAATCTACACTGCAGAACCTGTAATAATAATAATAATAATAATAATAATAATAATAATAATAATAATAATAATAATAATAATAATAATAATAATAATAATAATCATAGATCTAGTAAAAGAATTTTAGTTCATGCGTAGGATAACTTGAATCTATGATTCATTAACCATATATATATATATATATATATATATATATATATATATATATATATATATATATATATATATATATATATATATAATATATATATATATATATATATATATATATATATATAATATACTATTATCCGTAATTATATATATTCGATTCCCCGATATATTTTATATATATATATATATATATATATATATATATATATATATATATATATATATATATATATATATATATATATATATATATATATATATATATATATATATATATATATATATATATATATATATCGCCACTTATTATTTCGTAATTTTTTCCATTACAGTAAAATTTACCGCGACATTTGGCATTGAAATGTTTAGTTTACAATATATCTGACATTTTAAATCAGTTACACTTATTAAAATACATTTTCAGTTTTTACTAATAGATAAACGAAATAAATTAAATTGTGAAGCTTGCTTTATTAGTTCCAACTTAGGGCATAAAATGACCGAAGAGTAGCTACATGTATGTGAAATAATGTCGTAAAAATTGACAGTACCACTGATTGCGAAACATTAAAGGTATGGATCTGAAAATTCAGTAGAGCTAAAATTTTAAATATCAGTTCACTTTTAAACGATCAACTACAGTGGCTTCTCATGCTAAATCCTCAAGCCTTCAACACAAATCCTACTCCAAGTAATAAGGGAGGAGATGTGGCCCACCCACTATTGATTCCTGCACAAGCACTGAAAGGAATTGTATTATAACCCTCAACTGATGAAAATTTCTGGAGAAGACCAATTCATTAAGAACTTTATTAAGTGTAATGAGGAGTGGTTTTTTTTTCGTAATCCGGTGATGTTAAACGGATGGCTGAATCCAGGTTGGGTATCAAAATTTATGCCAAACACAACACATTTGAACACAAATAGAAAATTACATTTGAACACAAAGAAAATATGTGAATGATGGAATTTCCAAGTTCTGATACACTTTCAATTTGTATCAGACGAACGCCAGGTCGAACACAAAAATCGAAAATTCGTAAGAGATTTTTTATAATAAATTTACAGATTACAGCAAATAAATAAAGTTATTAATCTTAATACTCGTACATCATTTCAATTACAGAAAACACACAACACACAAAACTTATAATTCTTTTAATCGTTTCATACATAGAAAGCCAAATCGTCTCTCGTTTCAAACTTGTGTCCAAGAGGGGTTCGAGGATCCTCAATTACACAGAAAATGGCACATTGCACACAATGCATCACTCTCCTTATATTATCGCTATTGGACATTTAAAAATGGACATTGGTCTTTTGAACTCTTAGTCGAATACTTTCTTCTTTGAAAAGAACTAGCATGTCTTATCTTTCTACACAGCCTTATTTATTCTCTGACCCTAGATTTAACCACTATGCCCATCCTAACACGTACTCCACAGATAAAGTCTGGAACATTCCTCCTTCTATTTTCTCCACTTCCTTACGAAGTGCATTGATTAATGTCGGCCATTAATTTCGTTAATGAATTTAATTTTACCCAACACCAACACTTGTGGAAACTATGAAGGCTTCTGGCTTTTTATCACAAGAGTATATATATATATATATATATATATATATATATATATATATATATATATATATATATATATATATATATATATATATATATATATATATATATATATATATATATATATATATATATATATATGGTAACTATTTCACACATTAGTATTCGCATCCATACTGAATATTTAAACTTAAGTTTTCACTTTTCTACAACGTTTTTTCCAAGAATTTGCAAGGAAAACTACTACTACTACTACTACTACTACTACTACTAATAATAATAATAATAATAATAATAATAATACCTGAATAAAATCTTGAGCAATCTTTCCATTCATAAACTCTTCATTTTTGAGGATATTCGACAAAAACGTTTGCAACTCCGACAGTTCGAAAAATTCGGCCAATTGTCGCAACTCGTTCAAATCCGGCAAACATATCTGACACTTCCGACAAAAAAGCAAACCCGTGTACATGAAATGGACAAGTTGACGTAGAGCGACACCGCTTACGAGTTTCGTCATCGTGACGACGGTTTGGACGGGAACGAGGCATGTGTGACGGGAACTACTTTTCTTTGATGATGAACTCGACGATGAAGATGGACAATTCCGACTCTCTACTTTATCTTCCCACTAATAATAATATAAAAAAGGAAGTCAATAACTGTGAAGAAATAATAATAATAAAAATAATAATCTTATCTAAATAATCTCTAACAGTTTCTGGTGTAATAATAATAATAATAAAAGTAATACCTGTTCTATGCTAATGGAC
>SEYY01002681.1:117500-120000 GCA_009176605.1 Armadillidium nasatum
AAGTCAGGACAAATGAGAAATAATTCTTCGCCTGGTTCTAGAGGCTGGGAACCTTTTAAACCAGTTTTTTTTCCTTTCCAGGTACGGCTGCAGGAATTTGAAGTTTCTGCAGCCGACACCACCCTGCATCTTGCGGGATATATGGTGTAGAGTGTGAAAAAAATGAATGAAAAAATATATACATGCTCACAGCTCCATAAAACGAAAATTTCAATTTGTTTTTATTATTGTAATAATAATAATAATAATAATAATAATAATAATAATAATAATAATAATAATAATAATAATAATAAAATAATAATATAATAAATAATAATAATAATAGAAATAAAAATAATAATACCATTTGTTTGATAAATTAAAACAGCAAAAAAATAAAGTTTCCATTCTTTTATTCTGTTTTCATCTTTACAAAGGAATATTTTAATTAAATATCTTCCTTTTTACATCTTCATTATTTACTAACTAAGGATATTACTTTTATTTTTCTGCAATTATTATTAAATTTATTGTTTATCAAACTTTATCCATTTAATTAGTTTGGATTTTCGTAGCTTTCCAATAGTGACGTTGTCTTTCTTATTACTGTATTCATATACAATATATCTTAATAACAATTTAATCACTAGACATACAACACTTCTCGCTCAACTGTAATATTTTGAATAGTTAGCTAAATTCCAATAACATCATTCTTGACTGCTCTGTTGATTTTATAAATATAAATAAAAATAAAAAGTCTCTCAAATTTCAAAGTATTTTTTCAATATAGAACAAGAACTCTTTATATCCTAGATAATTTTCATTCTTATAATTTTAAGGTATCTTAATTTTCTAAAGTTATTTCCCTGCTTACAACTGCAATTATATAATCAAAGTTTTATTAAATTTTTTTTTTAAGTTGCATATAAATTTATGACCCATTTTCTTAATTAGGTATTTCAATATTTATCAATTTTTGAACAATTCCAAGAATCCCTAAAGAAAAACTGTTAAAAAATTTCTCTTACAAATATAAATAACATTAATTGCATAAATTTATGGCCCATTTTCTTAATTAGGTATTTCAATATTTATCAATTTTTGAACAATTCCAAGAATCCCTAAAGAAAAACTGTTAAATAATTTCTCTTACAAATATAAATAACATTAATTGTATCAAATATTAAACACAATCTTTCTCAATCCAGTTAAGATTAAAAGCTTGCTATGATTAATTCTATACCTGGATCTCAGATAATTGAAAACAACTGAACAAATAGTATTTTAAATTGTTATTAAAACATGTATCAGAATCAAATGAACCATCAGGAAGTCCTTATCTCATGAAAATGTAGACTGTTTTTTATTTTTTCTCTTCCCCCTCCCTCTCTCTCTCTCTCTCTCTCTCTCTACTACTCAAATATAAAACATTACTGCTTAACAGAATAAATAAAAATTATTAAAACTTCACCTTACAATAATGAAAATATACTTGGTATATAAATTAAGTTATTAGTAAGTAAGTACTCTCTGAAACAGGAACTATTTCGCACTAGAAAATGTGTTCTAAGTAATAAAGTTCGAATTATTAGGATATTTAGTTTCTTAGCAATTCTACCTAAATCTAAACTTTGCTTTATAGTATGAAAATCTTAAGAAAATAAAATTAAAACTGAACATACGTTATAATGGTTGTTTTTATTATTATTTTTCTATACTTACGAAAATCGAATGCATATTTAATTTAATGAGAATGTAACAGTACTTAAACGAAAGAGTTCTCTTCATTAACTTCATGATTAAGTATGATTCCAAAAGGACAAATGTAGATTTAGGATGAAGATTCCTATTTGTATAATAGTTTTTTTTGACTGATAGTAAAGTGTGAAGAATATTTTAATAATAATAAATACCATTTTTACTCACCTCCTTGTAAATACGGTATTGATCAATGGCCCACACAGTAGGAACATGGGTATTCAAAAGCTGCGAGAGGGAGAATTGCTTGTTGCAAGCCCTGGCGCATATTAACCTAGTTTTACCTACAGCAGTGTCTCCAACTACGACGCATTTCACAAGTTCCTGATGGGGCTGTTCATTATCCATTATCAGCAAACACTCCTCCCATTATCAAAGGCATGCCTGAAATAAATTTGGAATATTTAACACAAGCTTCAAACTTAAAAAAAACAAAAATTACATCATAAAATCAATTAAAAAATCTTTGCTTTTTTGGTTACATCAAGACCATGATTAATTACTATGTATTTACCATATTGGTTACAGCAAAACCATGATTAGCTACTATGTCTTTACCATTTTGGTTACATCAAGACCATGATTAATTACTATGTTTTTACCATTTTGGTTACAGCTAGACCATGATTACTATGTTTTTAAAAGTAAATTCATACCATTTACCTTTTACTGTGATAGTAATCCTCTTGACACTGAATTTAATTCCTTGAAATTATTAAATTTTTGTTTATAATTTTTAAGTCAAAACGTGATTTAT
>SEYY01002681.1:125000-132500 GCA_009176605.1 Armadillidium nasatum
TGTTTCCCTCCACGTTGTTCTCAATGCTAGTCCTTGAGTTTAATTTACTCTCCCTGGTGGGCTTTTTACCCTTTGCATGCTACTAACTTTTTTCATGTACCCTCTAAACACTTTCTCCTAGGGCTCAATAGAGAGTCATGCTTCTCAGAGCTTTAGTCTGGATTGTTAGTTGTAATTGAAGAGGCGTTTGCTCTCTCTCTCTATATATTTATTATATATATATATATATATATATATATATATATATATATATATATATATATATATATATATATATATATATATATATATATATATATATATATATATATATATATATATATATATATATATATATATATATATATATATTAGTAAAGGAAGGAATATCTCGCCATGTTTTGAGTTAGCAATCAATGACTATGCCATTGCAATCTCTCCACACACTCGAAATTTAATGACAGTTTGTGTCTTCAGTTTAACAAATAAATGGTAAAAATAAACTAGTTAATTTCGAAAATATAACACACTGATAAAATTTTCCGTATAAAATAATATTTTTTTGTAAACAATACAGGGTAAATATCACAAAATAGTATTCGGTACTTATTATTTAAAAAAGTGTTCTACATTCCTAATGCGTGGGTGTTCCCATGTTAAATGAACACCAACATGGCTACATTTACCCGTTACGGCATATATATATATATATATATATATATATATATATATATATATATATATATATATATATATATATATATATATATATATATATATATATATATATATATATATATATATATATATATATATATATATATAGAGAGAGAGAGAGAGAGAGAGAGAGAGAGAGAGAGAGAGAGAGAGAGAGAGAGAGAGAGAGAGAGAGAGAGAGAGAGACTTGTAAAAGTTAGAATAAAAATATTAACATCATCACAGATATAAAAATAAAATGCATCTTTTAGGAATAGAAAGCATACATACTAAAATTTATTTTAAGGTTATGTAAAATCTTTACCCCTAAAATATTTATAATTACCCTTAATTTTTACAATTAAATGAAGTAATTTTAAACATGAATAATTATCGAAATATATTCGCAGATTGCGTTAGAAAATAGACTAGGTTAGGTAATGTTAGGCTAGGTTACTATATATATATATATATATATATATATATATATATATATATATATATATATATATATATATATATATATATATATATATATATATATATATATATATATATATATATTGACAAGTGTAATAATTTGTTACCTGAGTTGTCGAACAGATTTCTTTTTAAAGAAGATAATATAGGCCTAAGAGTCTTAAACGAATGAAAAGAAGGGGTTGGTTATAAATATTGATTAAAATCTAAAAATAAACTTCAATAAAAAAAAATCCATAAAACAACACCTGCCTTTGAATTTTCTGTAGTAGCTCCTTCTGATACAGATAATTATATCAATTATACAAACGTATTAAAAGTAATTTCGAAGTAATATACAAATATATTTGCAAAACTACTTATTAATGCTGTTGAGAATAATAAGGAAAAACTATAAAATTATTTCAGAAATCATCATAAATCTGTTTCATATAGAATTACACAATTATTATCTGTTGAGCAGGAAATCAGCTGATGCTGGACAAAGATGTCCAAGGCTTTCTCAGAAGGCAAGCAGACATAATAACATTAATTATTACACAAAATAGCTATTGAAATGGGTTTTTCGATTCGAATACACTTTAGCACAATATACGACCGTCTGTAATCTCGTCTCTTTTAAAAAAAAGTGAGTGAAAATTTGTGAAAAACTGTTTTGTTTCTACCAAACTTTCACGCAACCTCTCATTCATAATCACGTTTGACGTCATAGCTGGCGCATGCGCGTGAAGACGGCCGAGTTCGAACGAATCGATACTGAAGGGAAAGCCTATTTTGAAATACTTTCTTATTGTTTCATCTATATTCCAGATTATTTAGATAGGTGAAATTTGCGATTTTCTATTTTTAGATGAGAAAAACTTTTTATTATTATTATTAAATATATTTTTAGCTTTCGATTACTGTTCTGCATTGTTCTATTCAGTAACTACGTCATTTTTTTAATTGAGCATCTTCTTGAGAAAAATTGGAAAGGATTTTATTTTAGGGTTATTTACCTCTTTTAACCCTCTACCGTCGTCGCTTCTTGTTAGACCTACTTCCGGTTAGGTCAGTTAAGAATGTTCATCCCCAACAAACATTTAAAACCCCCCTCTAAAGCATTAAAATATTTTTCATTACAATCTCGGTAAGTCCAATTTATTCAGTCAAGTCCAAATGCAAATTCAGCACCTAACAATTATATATATATATATATATATATATATATATATATATATATATATATATATATATATATATATATATATATATATATATATATATATATATATATATATATATATATATATATATATATATATATATATATATATATATATATATATATATATATCCAATTAAACATAAGGTAATTCTACGGATCAAGGCAACCCACAATTACTTACATAGTTGTTCGGAAGTTTCAACTTCCTCGGCACAGTGACATTTGTTCCACTAAAACCAATTTTAGCTCCGTTACGTGTTTTTAAATCACTTTGAATGTCTTTTTAAGCTTTGAAGTGGTCAATAAAGAGCTAAAATGACAAAAAGACATAACACGCTTTTCCTTTTTAGAAAGCTTTTAAAGAAAATAATTAATTAAAAAAAAATTTTTAAATTTTTTGAAAAAATATTTTTATTATATATAATATATATATATATATATATATATATATATATATATATATATATATATATATATATATATATATATATATATATATATATATATATATATATATATATATATAGAGAACAAATATATACATTCATGCTCCAATGTCCCATTAACACAGTCGGGGATAAAGATATAAATTTATATATATTTATATATATATATATATATATATATATATATATATATATATATATATATATATATATATATATATATATATATATATATATATATATATATATATATATATATATATATATATATATATATATATATATATATATATATATAGAAATAAAAAAGGTTCATGTTCCTATGTCCCATTATCACAGTCGGGGTTAAATTTGCCGTCACAAAATGATAATAATAAGTTATATTATCATTACGATGACATTCCGATTATCATAGAAAAGATTATAGAGTGGCCAGATTTAGAAGTCAACGGGTCGCAGGTTTCCAATTCATGCGTTAAAATAATTAAAGTTATTATTATTAGTAGTATACCTGGCGACTTCGGCCGGTAAATCTGGCAACCTATTCTATTATTATCATTTGCAGGAATATGAATAATTTCTAGGGGCCCAGTCGACACCACCCTGCATCATGTGAGATATGGTGTAGAGGATAATAACAATAATAATAATAATAATTTTATCATTATTATCAATATTATTATTATCATTATTATTATTACTATTATTAATATTATCATTATTATTATTTCTTAATGAACAATTAATAGTAACTACTTTAAAATTAAGAAATAACTATTACATTAATAAGGATTTTAACGAAATTAAAAATATAATATTATAATACAATGATAATAATAATAATAATAATAATAATAATAATAATAATAATAATAATAATAATAATAATAATAATAGTTTAAAAATATTAAGTTTTTTTTTATTGATGTGGAGCAAAAAAAGAAACATTTATTTTTATACGTATTTTATATAATTCACCAGATTATATATATATATATATATATATATATATATATATATATATATATATATATATATATATATATATATATATATATATATATATATATATATATATATATATATATATATATATATATATATATATATTTAATAATATATTAGGAAATATACGAATAGAACCATAAGACAAGGGTTAAATATATAAATATTTTATTAAAAATTATTATTATATTATTTTTTTATATATTAACTAAAATTATATATTATTATAATTATATTAATTATAATTAGTTTATAATTATAATTTTTAATTATAATTAGTTTATAATTATAATTTTTAATTATAATTATACAATTAATTAGTTATAATTATAATTAAAAATTATAATTATAACCTAATTATAATTAGTTTAGTTTTTACCAAAACTTCTTTCGATATATGTTTTAGATTAAAAATTACACGTCACGGGCATTGCCCTATTTCAGGAGGGGAACTTTTCTAAGAGGATTCCTCGTAGAATCCGCATACGGTATCGAACCAGCCACCACCTTCAAGCACGTGACTCAATCACTCTACCTTTATTCCACGGCAGCGACATAAATTATTTTAACATTTATTTTTCCGACTGATAAAATGAGGTGTGAAAATTAGTCCAAATTTTCGACGTGATCGAAACTGATCGACACGCCATTAACAAAACTTATGATTCCTTGTCGAATAAGTCAATGCCCGCGATATTTGAACTTAAAAATCGTAAAGGTAAATATTTTTTTCTAAAAGTTAAATGTTCGATTACAGTTCTTTCACACTCGTCCAAATGGTCGTGTCCAATATATTGACCTCGAGACTTCAAAAGCTCCTGTGGTAGTCCATGAACCTTCCAAATATTTAGACGGGAGTGAGATTATTATTATTAATGTTTTTAAATTATTACGGTCTTTATTAACGGAAAGAATTGATAATATTCGCAGTAAACGAGAATGCTTTTGGCATTAAAAATTCAACTTACTATCCTATTACCAGGATTTCTTAAATTTCTTCTGAAAGTGTGTTTACGTTTGTGTGTGTGTGTGTTTACGTGTGTGTGTGTGTTTGTTTGTGTGTCAAAAATGAGTGTAGGCGTTTCCTTTTACTTAAGGGTTTTCTACATTATCTGGTAACTCGCACGAATCGTTTAATGTGCAAAATTTAAGCAAAAAAAAACTTCAAAACCAAGAAATTCTGATTGCAGTCACTGTTTACTTTATTTTTTGTTATAGTGCCTTAATAGTTAGAGTTTCTCTTGTGTGGCACATATTTTGGAAGTAATATTATATTTTTTGAGAAAAATAATTTACCTACGTAGAAAATTCAAACAGCAGTGAATCGGTTGGAAATAAGATGAATCTTAACGTGACATCCTAAATTTGCGAACTTTCATATAAAACTCTTGATAAGTATCTATAATGAATTAATAGTATGAAAAGGAATAAAAGTTCCAATGTTAAGACATAACGATACATAAATTAAATATATGGTTAAAGATTTATAACTGAAGGGAGAAAGATTGGCACTGGCATTTATCCTCATACTAAATCCTGTCCAGAAAATAATCCTTAGACTAAATCAACCTAATCCAGAAAATAGATGTAATTACTTCATCGTAAATGGTGGAACAATATTCTGTAGAAGAACTGTATAACTATAATAAGAACCTAAGAGTGAAATAATTTTAACTGTTAATGTTATAAACGTATGATGCATCCAGTGGTAAATTGATACTGGTTTACTCGATCTGGATGTTAAATTATTTTAGAACGAACGAGTTGTTAACACTTTTGATGTTAAATCAAACAGATTTGGCAAACCGGTTGAAAAATTTATTGAGCAAGCAGAGAACCGATTAAATTCTTATTAACTCACCACTGGACTCATGCATCATAATATTTAAACTAAAAAAAGTACTCTCTATTAGCGTTAGGTAAGCTATTCTATTTTTTTATTATTATTAAAAGTTAGCACCTCACGGGCATTGCCCTATTTGAGGAAAGGAAATTTTCTAGTAGTGTCTTACCTAGGATTTGCATGTGGGATGGAACCGATGCTGTCAAGCACACAAGTCAGTCATTTTACCGTCATGCTACGTAAACTATATTATTTCTCTGCAATTAATTAATATATATTTGAGGGGATTCTTTTAAAAATAATAATAATAATATCGTCAATAAAAATTTTACTTTTAATTAACTGATTTCGAGGGTATTTTTTTAATTTAATTCGTAAATTTATAAAATATCTTGTCATGAATGTAAGCCCAAAGGAATTCTGGGAGAATCTGAAGATCGATAACAGAGTTTTTAATATATTTATCCAGTTCTATTACAGAGCTCTATATTTCTCGTCTGAGTAACTGTATTTTAATCAACAAATATTATCAGAGAAAAAAAAACTTTTTTGTACGCAAAGATAATTAAATTAAATGTGTAATAAGTTATCAATACGTAACTATTTTTCCAATAATCTACAGAATTAACGAAAATTGGCAAAAAAATGTTATATACGACATTTTAAATCATTGCTTTAATGGTAAAATATTTATAAGAAAATTAATAAAATATTTTAAAATTAGTTAGCCCTTAAATATTACAATTTTCTTAACAATCTTGTTTTATAACAGTTTTTGGTATAACTTTTATATTATTATTATTATTATTATTATTATTATTATTATTATTATTATTATTATTATTATTATTATTATTATTATTATTATTATTATTATTATTATTATTATTATTATTATTATTATTATTATTATTATTATTATTATTGATTCTATCAGTTAAAAAAAAAAAAAGTTGAAATACTTATGGTAAGAGAACAGAAATTTAAAAGAATAAAATTTTAAAAATAAAAAACAAAATTTAAAAAAAAAAAAAAAAAAGAAAAAAAAAAAATACAAGCAGAAAAACCAAACTTTGAAGTAGAGTTAATAAATATATAAAAAGTAAAAGACAAAAAAATAAATAAATAAATAAATAAAACCTATAGAAAAAATTGTCATGAAAAAAGAGAATGGAAGAATATAAGTATTAGAAGTGGACTTTGGGGAGTGGGGGAGCGGAAGAGAGGGAAGCGAGGGGGGAAGGGGGAGGGAGGTAGGGGCGATACAATAATAAAGAAGAAAAAAAAGAAATAAGAAATCAAATGGACACCAAAATGAGAGAGAATCAGAGTTCATGAAAAGTGTCTCTTGCGTGCAGTGGATTTGAAGAAGGTTTATACCACTTATTATTAAATGAATATAAAAGACTCTAAGCAGTAATATATGTAGGAGCAAAATAACATTATTATTATTATTATTATTATTATTATTATTATTATTATTATTATTATTATTCATCATCATTTATTATTATTATTATTATTATTATTATTATTATTATTATTATTATTATTATTATTATTATTATTATTATTATTATTATTATTATTATTATTATTATTATTATTATTATTATTATTATTATTATTATTATAATCATTATCATCATTATCATCATCATCATCATTATTATTATTATTATTATTAGCAATATTATTATATTAATAATAATAAAAGTAAAAACAATAATATAAACATGAGTAATAATAATAAAAAAAGGAAAAAAATTCTAAAAATTAGAAGAATTTTCCTTAAGAAAAGAATTTCGAATTAAACATAAATTAATTTTGAGTGATTCGATTGG
>SEYY01002681.1:137500-145000 GCA_009176605.1 Armadillidium nasatum
AAATAGATGAAGTTGCGATGTTGCAGACTTGTTACAATAAGTAAAATATTTTAATTACTAGTTTCCTATTATTATTATTATTATTATTATTATTATTATTATTATTATTATTATTATATAATGCTTCGATTATATGAACAAAAGATGACTAAAGACCAGAAGGCTAAAAACGACAAGCGAGGATATGTGGGGAATTTGAGTCTTCAAAAACATTGAAAAATAAATGCATGGCAGAAGAACATTTGTTTTCTTTATTTAGCTCTGCCTCCCTTACCTCTCCCCCCCCCCCGACCGGTGAGTGACTGAAAAATTTAAATATTTATTACATTTATTATACTATCACATATTATGCGTAACCACCAATTTATTACATTTACCTTAACATATGGACTTGTTTTATAAGACTTAAAAGTACCTAATATAATATTCTGAAGTCTGTAATGAACCATTCAAAAATTAGTCAAAATTAAATACCAGATTCACTCTTTAGTAGAGCGTGAGGTCAATTAGAGCGGAGTGATTTGCAATTGCGAATCAAAATCCCGTTAGCCTTTTATTCCCTGCCGAAAGTGCCCCATATACTACTATCTTTAAATATCAATATCATCAACGCTTCATATTAAAACTCAAAATGCAAGCAACTTATGTTGAACCACGATGTTCATAAATGTTTCCAGATACAAATAAATAATTCCAAAAACATGTTACGTTTTGTTACCCTCTCCTAGAAAAAGGCTCGGCCCGTGGACGGTGGTAAAAAAAAATCCTTTAATTAATCTGGTCAAAGAAACTCAAAATGAAATATGGGATTTCTATCCTCGAGACCTAACTTCTACATGTAACCTAATCAAGAAATCAGAAAACAAAATTTAATATTACTATTATTATTAGTAGCAGTAGTAGTAACAAAAGCATATATATATATATATATATATATATATATATATATATATATATATATATATATATATATATATATATATATATATATATATATATATATATATATATATATATATATATATATATATATATATATATCGATTCTTAATGGAAATATTCTTGCAAGGTCATTGTCCTCATGAAGTGAGGTCACAGGGGTCATGCGATTCTTTTTTTTATTTTTTTTATTTGCAGTGGGGAGGAATGGGGGTAAAAGCGACAGTGATGGGTGAGATTGCGGGAGGGGGGAGGGTAAAGGTCCATTCATTTTCTATGTTATTATTCCTAATCAGAACCCAAAAGTTTTAACATTTATTATTATTTTTATTATTATTATTATTATTAGTAGTAGTAGTAGTGGTGGTAGTGGTGATGGTGATTAATAGAAGTATTTACAGTAACAGTGATATTATTATTGTAATTATTATTTTTTACTGGAAGAAATTTAGAGCCTTTATCAAAATCAAGTGATGACAGTCTTGGAAAAATAAACTGCCAATATTTAATCTCTTTTTAAGTCCGTATCACTGTATAAGTATTAAAAATCACGACCATTTCAACAAATCTTTAAATCAAGCAATAAAATCTTTTATAATCTTAAAGCGTTATAGTACTTACTTGTCTACAGTAGCATAAACGGTAGAGTGACTTGAGTTATATGCTTAAGGACGTTGGTTCGAACCCACTTGGGGATCCTAAGGTATATAATACCAAGAAAAGTTCTTTTCCTCGAATAGAGCAATGCCCGTGAGATGTGCAGGGTTTTAAAAATCTTGTAGAAACTTTGGTACGTTTCTCTCCAATCACTTCTTACTATATATATACACTCTCTTATAATCAAACATCGAAAATTCCCTTTACCTCAATTCATGTTTTGAGTTCTCAGATGAAACGAAATTTTCTGCTCATATATTATTTAAACTGAAAAAAAATGTTTCAAACTAATTTATAATTTTAGCACGAATCAACAAAATTACTAATACAGTTTACTTTCATCTTCAATTCCATCACAATAATTAATATATAAATAAACATTCTCTTCAACGTAACATTCTTCTTATTTGTTGGCTTTTTTTTATTGTCTTACCAGTTACCATCGTTATCCAACTTTTACCATACATCCAACCCAGGAACTCCCTTCCAATTACCATATATATATATATATATATATATATATATATATATATATATATATATATATATATATATATATATATATATATATATATATATATATATATATATATATATATATATATATATATATATATATATATATATATAATATATATATATATCAATCGATAGTGACTATATGACGTAAAACGCCAGTAGGGGAGGAGATTCAAATAAACTAGGGACAGGGCCCCACCCCCTTTAGGAATGGTGATGAAGTCAGAGGGGTGAATGGGGAGAGGGGGGAGGGGGAGGGGGGTGGAATGCGGATTAGAACATGCAAGACCGATTCCCAAATTCCAAATAAACAAAAGGATCAACTCTGATAATAATTATAATCAAAGAATATTACGTTTCATTTTCAAAGGATTTATTATTATTATTATTATTATTATATTATTATTATTATTATTATTATTATTATTATTATTATTATTATTATTATTATTATTATTATTATTATTATTATTTACGCATTTGTTAACTTAGCATCAGAAGCAGTGAGATTGAGCATATATATATATATATATATATATATATATATATATATATATATATATATATATATATATATATATATATATATATATATATATATATATATATATATTATATATATATATATATATATATATATATATATATATATATATATATATATCTATACATGTGAATTATTATTATTATTATTATTATTATTATTATTATTATTATTATTATTAATTATAAAAAAAAAAATTTATGAAAGGGTGCTTTAATAATTCTTTTTTAAAAATAATAAATAATAATAATAATAATAATAATAATAATAATAATAATAATAATAATAATAATAATAATAATAATAATTAAAAATCTTTTAAAAATCGTCCTAAAAATAGTATCTCAAAAGAAACTGGAAAAGGATAACAACAACCTTGGCTCATATTTTATATAATTAATTTTACAATAGCGACATCCGCATCCCCATCCTCATAAAATATTTGGGGTTTATCCGCAGAGTCCCACAACAACCTCCAAACCTCACTACAACTGAAGGTTCGAGTTCAGAATCCTGATACAACTTAGGTACTTATAATAATAATAATAATAATAATAATAATAATAATAATAATAATATAATAATAATAAAATAAAAATAAAAAAAAAAAAAAAAAAAAAAAAAAAAAAAAAAAAAAAAAAAAAAAAAAAAAAAAAAATAATAAAATAATAATAATAATAATAATAATAATAATAATAATAATAAACACGTACATAAAAAGCCCTACAAAGATAACAAAAGAAAGCAAATGCAAATGCTGCATTTAATGATAAAAAGAGAACTATAAATAAGTTTGGCGCCGTCCGAAGTGTGATACAATTACCCCCAGTGAATTTACCCCCACAAAGTAGATTGAATCAGAAAAATTCCTGTGCATTCTGTTACCCAATGGTCAGTCGTTTTCGTGCTCCCACTCACACAGGGTATCTCTAGGGTATTCTAGATGATACAGTGATGTGATTGGTGGATATGTTCAGTGGGTATTTCTACCCCATCTCTATTCCTCACATGCACCTCGCAGGCTCTCAAGCACACACTCGAATGTTTCTTTTGTCACCTTTGAAATAGATACATCAAACTACCCAGAAGAAGAGTTGGGGGGACTGCATCTATATAGACAATGCCTCTCGTCCACTCCTCTATCATTGCTTGAGAGTTGGTATTCTCTGAGTTAAACAATCTTTATATAAAATATTAAAAATATTATTAACACAACATACCAAACACTGATAAAATAGCACAAGAAACGCAATCTCTATAAATAGTACGGAGGGAAACAACCTCTTCAGCAGTTTTTCAACCCTTGCTCAACCCACAGACGAAGTTTGATAATGACTGTCTAATAAGTTTCGCAACTCTTCATTATTAATTGACAACTCTGTTTTAAAGTAAACTTCACACATAAGATTTATGCATCGGTAAACAATTCCTTGAATCATTTATTAATGTTAAGAAAAAAAAATATAAAAAATCACAACAATAACATTCACACTTACGCAACCTTGGCAAAGGATGATTGAAGTATTTTTATAATTTCGTTTTTATTTATAGGACAAAATGTAATTAGAGAATGAACGCCATTATTGTTCTAATTAATAATAGACTAAAATTCATTCATAAACAACGTGCAAAATCCTTAATTAATAACACCAATTGCTATAAATTTATCGCTACACATTACGAAAAGGCAGGAAAAAAAAAGTTTCAAATTGCTTGCGTAAGCATAAATTCGATTATTAATTTTTACAATATAGGAAAGGTAAAATTAATAGGTATTATTAAAATTGATAGGTTATACAAGTCATTTTTTTGTGCGCGCGCGTGTGTGTAATATAAAATTTTGCCTCAATTTGTGGAATTACGGAAGAACGATGGATTAAGATGGATTGAGTCACGTGGCGATTGACTCACATGATTGAAAGTGTTAGATAAATTTTTCAAGCAAATACTTGAAAAAAAAAAATTCCCCTCCTCGAATAGGGCAATGACAGTGAAGTGTAATAAATAAATAAATAAATTAAAGATCATTTATACTACATATAACAGAAGTTATTTTTAAATGTTAAACAGATAGAATAATTAATTTTTTAGGGTTCAGAGTCCAGCGTTTCCCAATTGGGATCCACATGAAGCCCCAGGCATCATTGGACCCCAGAAGCTTTGAGGGGATCCCTCAAGGAAAAAATGTTTTTTTTTAATTTATGAATATTACATTTGAGTATATGGGTGGTCACATACGTAAAGTTAGGACTCAAGGGGTCCATATATATATATATATATTATATATATATATATATATATATATATATATATATATATATATATATATATATATATATATATATATATATATATATATATATATATATATATATATATATATATATCCTCTCGTGGCAAAGGCCAGTGGGTTTTCAATTTCCATCAGAACTGATGAACTGTCGGAATCGTGTCGTTAGAGGTCGATATGTTCCGATATACGGTGTTTGAAGATGTGCTACTCAGAGTAAGTTGAGAAAACAGATAAAGGGAGTCTGTTCCAGAGTTTACCAGAAGAGTACATACAATAGGACTGTGTATAGTCGTTAATTCTGGGATCAGAGAGTTGGACAGAGCAAGGATGACAATATGTAGAAAGGCGTATGGCACGAGCCCTTCTCAGTGGAGGTGGTTTACGACGAGAAAGCTCAGAAAAGCAGTTTCTGTTGTAATAGCGATAGTATATAGTGACGCGAAAATTCTACGGTCAGAAACAGATAGGAGAGAATTAGTGAGTGCGGAAGAGTTGTTAAGACGAAAAGCTCTAGACTTTACCTTTTCGAAGAGAGCTGTATGAGTGGAACAGACCGAGATAAGTGAGACATACAAGGGTGAACAATTAACACCCCTTATAAAGAGCAAGCAACTGAGACTGATTGAAGAAATGACGAAGGCTCCTCAGAACACCCAACCTCTTAGAAGCTTGTTTTGAAAGAGATGTAATATGATCCTTCCAAGAAAGATCACGAGAAAAATAAACACGAAGAACATTAAGAACGGACAAAGGTTTGAGTTGTGTGTGTTTCGAAGAAGATATAGTTGTGTGGAAGGTTGTGTCGAGTAGAGACAGGAGGAATTGAGTTTTTGAGGCACTGAACACGACTATATATATATATATATATATATATAATATATATATATATATATATATATATATATATATATATATATATATATATATATATATATATATATATATATATATATATATATATATATATATATATATATATATATATATATATATATATATATATAATATATATATATATATATATATATATATATATATAATAAGGACACACTATATGTGTTTGAATTAATAATTAGTATATTAAATAAATAAATTTAAAAAAACAATAACAGGAAGTTTTTTTTTCTTTTATCTCTCTCTCTCTCTCTCTCTCTCTCTCTATATATATATATATATATATATATATATATATATATATATATATATATATATATATATATATATATATATATATATATATATATATATATATATATCTATATATTTAATTTTTTACAATTAATATCATAATTACTTATGTAAGCATACTAACAGAATACAAAAACCACTAATAAAAATTTACAAAGAAAAAACACATTCCATAATCATGACAGTATTTCCCCCCCCCCCCAAAAAAAAATCCCCTCCATTCTCCACACCCTCCCCACCCACTCCCCCCAATATATATAATATATATATAATATATATATATATATATTATATATATATATATATATATATATATATATATATATATATATATATATATATATATATATATATATATATATATTATTTCTTGTTTATAAAAAAAACTTTTTTTTTTTTTTTTAAAAAAAAACTTTTTAAAAAAAAAAACTTAAAAAACAAATTAAGCGAGACTTTAATTAAGTCGGTTGACCTACCGTCACGTTTGACTAAATGTCCTTGGGGGATAATTCCTATTAAACGATAATATATATATATATATATATATATATATATATATATATATATATATATATATATATATATATATATATATATATATATATATATATATATATATATATTCGGGGAATCATTTGAGTTAGTCTGCGTGGCAAGTTGTTCAAGAGCTTTCTCATAGTGATTTCTTTTGTACTGTCGTGGTACAGAGATAACATTCTTCTTATCAACTTAAGGGTAAGTAGCAGACTTTAAAAACTTGTGCATATATATTATATATATATATATATATATATATATATATATATATATATATATATATATATATATATATATATATATATATATATATATATATATATATATAACTCTCTCGCTCTCTCTCTTTATCCTCAGGATAAGAAATAAAAAGTAATAAATTTCTTATTCACTCTCAGACCAGCCACTTCACAACACTTACTCCATTTATTTAGTCCTGCCCTACTTCTTCTCTATCCACACTCCAGAACGCAATATCGTCTGCATATGCAAAAATAGCATGATCTGCATCTTCCTACTCACTGCTCCTTAAATCTCTGAATAATCTTGTTTATTGAAAGCAACGAACAACACAGGTGCCAACACACTACATTGCTTCACTCCTATTTTCACTTCGGACTATCTTTCATTTTCGCGTGCAGTACGTATTGCGCATGAACCGAACTCCTACAGACTCTTGACTGCTCTCAACATTCTACCTGATATTCCGTAATCTCTTTCCAAACACCTCCATAAATTACTTCTGGGTACCGAATCAAAAGCTTTCTACCAATCTATAAAACTGCATTTGCTCCGACGTTGCATTCTCATGTCTCCTCAACTA
>SEYY01002681.1:160000-162500 GCA_009176605.1 Armadillidium nasatum
CATTGTTGTGATAAGAAAAAACTTTTGGGTTGATATAATTGATATTTTATTCTATAGCTTAATTTATCCCGTCCAATATAAAAAATGACAGTAAAACGCTGCAATTTCTTAACGAAAACTTTCAAATTGGTGTTAAATAGATAACGAGAAACTCATTCCCACTTCTTTTGCTAGAAACGAGGCACCAATTTTATAGTTATTGTTAACATTTTCAGTTCTTGGTCTAATGTTTTGAAATGCCCTAACAGTTATTCGAACACCCCTTAAAACCATTTGGTGGGGTTTATCAATCCTCTACAGTCTACAGTCTACGTTGAATTATATTTTAATAGTCCACTCTGGGGTTCTTCCAAGGTCTTTCTACCTACCAAATTTCATTACAACATTTTTGGATTGTCTTTAAAAAAAAGGACAAAACTAACCCAACTGTACCTAGCCTGTCATTGATTTTTTTTTTTTTTTTTTTTTTTTTTTTTTTTTTTTTTTTTTTTTTTTTTTGTAAAAGAATAATTTTTTTACGGGATATTTGTAAAGAGTAGTGCAGATTAATTTTAAAGTTTTATTTCAAAGCACCATTCTGTTTGCATATTTGATTTCATCGTAAAAAAGTTACTTTAGAAACTCGAATGAATAATTTAAAATATAATTTTACATACGTTAGTTTTCTCTGAAAAAATACTTAAAATTCCTTTAAAAAAAAAAAAAAATAATACTTAAAAAATGTCCTTGTACAAAAACTGTGGATAATAGACACATTCTGATTGCATATTTGAATTCAATATCAAGACGTTCAGTTAGAAGGTCAGCGTTTACTGTGACAAAAACTGATTAACAGTGTATTTAATCTAAAATGGCAAATAATTAATCGCATTATTACTGTACAGATAAAACGAAAGAAAAATGGATGACAAACTATAAAAGCTCATTACTTAGGCGAACATAAATTTCCATAAAATCTAGTTTGATGGCTCTACATCTATCGTAGGTGGACAAGATAACTGAAAGTTCTGGAACCGTGTAAACCGGAAGTATTATAAGATTCCGTGTTCAACCCTCGCCTCGTCTGCACACTCAGTTCTTAAAAAGTTTCAAAACATCAATAAATACAATAAAATAAAATATTAATTAGCAAAGTAAGAAAACATATCAATTATTTTATTTATTTATTATCTCAATACTTACTCATCTGCCAATTTTATTATTATTATTATATTAATTGAAGGCTTTAATGGCTTCTTTTTAATTATCGTACGTGACGACGTGAGAAATTGTTGCCATGCAACGCCATTTACCAAGATACACGGATAAAATCAAGGACATTTTATTAAAATATTTAATATTAAGTAAATATATAATTTAATAGATAAATAAATAAATAAATAATTGAACAATGCGATCTAACAAAAAATAAAAGCAGTATTTAAAAATAAATATAATTATAAAAATCTTTAAATATATATAATATATATATATATATATATATATATATATATATATATATATATATATATATATATATATATATATATATATATATATATATATATATATATATATATATATATATATATATATATATATATATATATATATATATATATATATATATATATATATATATATATATATATATATATATATATATATATATATATATATATATATATATATATATATATATATATATATATATATATATATATATATATATATATATATATATAATATATATATATATATATAAAATAAAATATATAAATCAGTTGATTTTTTTTTAAAAAAAAAAAAAAAAAAAATTTTTTTTATTTTTTTTTTTATTATTTTAATATTATTATATATATATATATATATATATATATATATATATATATATATATATATATATATATATATATATATATATATATATATATATATATATATATATATATATATACGTCACTGTCTTCATATTTTTAAGTTAAAAATACCATAAGAGAACTTATAAAAAGAAAATAAATTAAAATTAATATAAATTTAAACATTTTATAGGACTGGGGGAAAATATTAATCAATATTTTTAATAATCGATAATCAATAATCGATTTAATAATCGATTCAATAATCGATTTAATAATAAATAATCGATATTTTTTCCTAAATTATTGAAACCTGCAACACCGTTTTATCTTTGAATTCTATCTTTAGATAGTTACTGTAGAAGGCGGGGGAGTTATATAAAAATTTATTAATTTGAAAATTTCAATAGAAATATATTATTTAAACTTATTTTTATTTTATTTTATTTTTATTAATTTATTTATTTTCTTATTTTTTGCAAGCTGTACGAATAAGACCGTGATCCAACAACCTTTATTAATCACAAATTTCAATTAGAAAAAAAATAAATATATATAAGCTATCTAGTACTAGGTATCTATAAATATAAACTGATTCAAAAAAAAGTTTTTTATAGTTAAATTGTTCCATAGAAATAAGTAGTACTGTAGAGGTGAATAAA
>SEYY01002681.1:170000-175000 GCA_009176605.1 Armadillidium nasatum
TCTATTAACCTATTTCTTTTAATTTTAAATATATTGTAATATCACCTATACTATGACGTGTCGTGTGATGAAGGACATAGGTTCGATCCCTAGGGTGAATCTATTTAGAGAAGCAATATACATTCTTCTTTCATTATGAACTCTTTCAAAGTAGTACAGTTCTAAGTGCCCGTGGAATAACGGTAGAGTGATTGTGGCTCCCGTGGTAGAGGCGATGACTCGATTTCTAATGCGAATTCTTTGTAGAAATCACCTAGAAAGTTTCCCCCTCCCCCTTGAATTGTGTAATACTCATTAGGTGCAAATTTTTCTTAAAAATAATAATAAAAAATTTTTAAAAATACATAAAAACTTAAGAAAATAAAAAAAGATAAATAAAATAAAAAAAAAAATATGTATTTTTTGACAAAATCTAAACTCCTTTCAAATATTTTTAGTACACCCTATAAATCTGGGATCCTAAAATCTTTTAATAAATACCTTTTTTTAAATTTTTTTTCTCCTTGGCTTAAATTTATTTATATTTTATTCATTAAAAAAAAAAAACTCATTAAACACATATAAAACCTACATTAACTCATATAGGTAATTTATGACGACTCCAACTCATTATTTTTTCTGTCTCTCTCCCTCATAATTTTTCATGAACAAATTAGACAAATTTTCTGTATTTTTTTTTCTTATGTATTTAAAAGAATTAAAAAATAAGCTCTAAAACATACAGACTTTCTAAGGCATTAACTAGTAAATCTAATATATATATATATATATATATATATATATATATATATATATATATATATATATATATATATATATATATTATATATATATATATATATATATATATATATATATATATGTATATATATAATGATATCCTCATATATACAAAAGTATAATAAATTTTGTCAAAAAGTTTGCAAAAAGTGGTTTTGTTTGCCAGAAGCATAATTACCACCAAACTCGGAACGAAAATACACATACACACAATGTGATAAAAACACACAAACAAACAATAAACAACACATACACAAACAAACAATGCGCAAACACACACACAAACTCACATAAGGACACTTAAGAGATATCCGAGAGAGAAAAATGAATAAAAATAATTCTTTTAGAACTTCCTGTAAGAAAATATTCGAAAAATACGTTTTGAGAAGCTGAAATTTTAGGAGTGAAAATAATATATATATTTTTTTTTTTTTTAAAGTTGGAAAAAAAAAACAAACTTCTCACACTAATATAACGATATATATATATATATATATATATATATATATATATATATATATATATATATATATATATATATATATATATATATATATATATATATATATATATATTATTATATTATATATATATATGTGTGTCCTTGTGTGTGTGTGTATTGAACACTAGTCCGTTATTCTATTATTAATGAAGTTAAGTTACGGAGTAATGAGGTAATATACTCGTTTTTATTTTTAATTTTATTTATTTATTTATTTTTTATCTTTATTCTTTTTTTATTATTGTAAAAGACTAAGTAACAAAAGTTACTTCTCTGTTGTGTTATTCCGTTACTTTATGTTCCATATAACTGGCAACACGACACTAGCAAGGTCAGTAACATATACACGTGTATGGAGACAGCCGTGGAGACGTCCATGAAAGAAAAGTCCGAAGACGCCAGCAACACCGACGAGGTGGAGGGCAATGAGGAAGATATCCTTCATGGGATGGCGGATTCCCAGAAACGCATCACCACCTACAAGACGACTAAGTATAAGGCACAGGTAATTGTCAAAACTTGGTTGGAAGATGTTTGGAATAAAGATGACAATCTGAGGAATATGACCTTCCACAGTGAACTAGTTCTGATGACTTTAATTGGCCAAATGCAACACAATCATCCCTTATAGTACCTCCTTCGAAAGCCTCTTCTCTAAAGGTCAAAAGGGATTCCTACACCGATACCAGCTTGGAGAATCATATTCCTTAAAGGTAAATAATGTTAAATAGATTATATATTTATTGAAACTTTCTTTTAACATTTCTTTATACTTAAGTACTGAGAGTGATCACTCATGTCATAATTAATATAATGGATACTGTTTGTTCTTTAATTTTAATTACAGAACAACATCCAGAATACCGAGGACATATAGAACAACAAGGACAAGGAAGTGTTATTCAGGGAACAACCTAGACGTCAATCAAGAAGAGAACGCAATCACTAATAAATTATTGCTTTAGACTTTTGAATCATTTCTATTCCTTTACTGTGAGTTATAATAATAATAATAATAATAATAATAATAACAATAATAATAATAATAATAATAATCCCCTTAAACCTTCTTTAAGCAAAAAAAAAGTCAAAGTAGAAAAAAAAAAAAAAACGAAATATATATATATATATATATATATATATATATATATATATATATATATATATATATATATATATATATATATATATATATATATATATATATATATATATATATATATATATATATATATATATATATATATATATATATATATATATATATATATATATATATATATATATATATATATATATATATATATAATATATATATATATATATATATATATATATATATATATATATATATATATATATATATATATATATATATATATATATATATATATATATATATATATATATATACCCATGATCAAAACAATTAGCCAAAGAAAATATTTTCGTTTTCAATTTGTGACTTTTTCCTTTCGATGTAATTTTATCATCACTCATCGATCAGTGTTGACAAAAATTTTAAATGATTTTATATTGGAAAAAAATCGTAATTAAAATTTAAAATATTTTTTAAAATTTTTTTTTAATATTTATATATATATATATATATATATATATATATATATATAATATATATATATATATATATATATATATATATATATATATATATATATATATATATATATATATATATATATATATATATATATATATATATATATATATATATATATATATATATATATATATATATATATATATATATATATATATATATATATATATATATATATATATATATATATATATATATATATATATATATATATATATATATATATATATATATATATATATATATATATATATATATATATATATATATATATATATATATATATATATATATATATATATATATATATATATATATATATATATATATATATATATATATATATATATATATATATATATATATATATATATATATATATATATATATATATATTGTTCGGGTTTCTTACAAAGCTATTTTCTTTATTTTTGTCCTTTTTTGGAAAACAAAATATAGAGTTTGAGTAATTCCAGGTTTATTTGTTGTTTTGAGTTCTTTCCAGTCACTTCTGTTCTATGGAATTCTCTTCCATCTTCTGTATTTCCTGTTGAATGCAATCTACTTCACTTAAAACACTTACTTTTGTGCTCTTCTGTGTAATATGAATTATATTGGGGAATGTTATTTATCAATGTCATTTTACATTCCCCAAAAATAGGGTTTTCTCAAGTCTCGGCGTAATCAGATGATTCATATATAGTAGTAGTAGTTTTGCTTAGTATTGGTAATATAGTTTAACGATTAATATAGTTTCAAGAGAGAATGTTTATATAATTAAAAAAAAAGTATATGTATGTACACAAGAATTTAGCGATGCAAAAAAAAAAAAAAAAAAAAAAAGCAGAGATCTTCGAAAAAAAAAAGAGCAATTTGGTTAAAATCCTGACTGTGAAATCTACAATAAAATAATCTGACACCAACTATCTTGGATTTCTGACTCCAGTTCTGGTTCCTATTGTAACTGTTAAAAATCATGCTATAACGATTCCAATTACTTATGAACATGAAACTTTTCAAACTCGATTCCTGTTGATTCGTTCTTGAAATATACGAAAAATTTCAGGCTTGATTATTTTGAGACAAATTAAAAGCAAACAAGTGAGAATTGATAGGAATATAAGTGATAATAAAATAAATTTAATGATTTATGTGAAAATTGTCCATTTCAAGTAGTTGATTCCAACGTGTTCAACTTTATCGTGTGTGAGAAGGCAATAAAAACAGTGGACCATTGTTTGATATCTGAGTTTTTTAAGTGACAACATTTGGGTATATAACATTCATGTTGGTTAGTGGCTACTTAATCATATAATGTATACAATGCACAGAAGGAATGCACTTCTTTACATTAGAAAAGCAACCATCTCGTGTTTAAATAGTCAAGTAATTGTTGGTATGTGCTTAAGGTGATGTGTTCTGGTCTGAACTTATGTGAAGGCTGGGATTTACACAAACCAAACAATTGAGCATTTATTGATGAAGGAAGGATGGTAAGAAGGAAATATATATAATAATAAGGACCCAGCTGTAAAATAACATAAATCAAAAAGAAAAATGTATACTACCTGCCAATGAATGACTGAAATCATATTTACCTTTTCATAAATATCTCAAAGCTATAGATAGGGTAAATTCATGATTGTTAAGACATTAATAAATAACAATAATAATAATAATTCTTTTTGAGTTTCAACCTTACACATGTAATAAAATATATAGGATAATTTTGTTATGAAATGTTATATTTTATTTCAATCTCCCTAGAAAACGATCGACTACAGGATAATGTCCTTATTCTTCCCTAAAACCTCAACATGGTTAAATTAACTACCATTTTAAATACAATTGTTCTTGCCTTTCTCTCAGTAATGTCCCTACTTAACAACGTTACAATTTACGATCTAAATTCAACAACTGGGAACACATGTAAATGAAAATAGCCTGCTAATAAGGAATAAAAATAGCACATCCTACTACTAGAAGTAATTGAATTTAGTCTTTAAAGAGTTCCCCACTCTCGATTAAGACCCTGCTAAAAGAGCAAAACCCCATAATAAAACTTCAGAATGCAACAGCAACCACCAAGTACTAATG
>SEYY01002681.1:180000-207500 GCA_009176605.1 Armadillidium nasatum
TCTTAATTTTTTAAAATTCATTCAATTCTCCTTCACAACTTAAATAATATTTTTATAAGATTGTTTTCATGCGTTTTTATAAAAAGTAAGAAAGAGTCGGAATTTGATGAAGTAACAGAAATTGATCTTGGAGAGAGAACCAAGAAGGCTTTTGGTTATGATAGATATGGGAACCAATTATTGTCAGGGTTCTTAGTTAGAAAGGCTAAAAAAATTCTTAAAATATTCATAGAAAGATGTTCTGTTAAGTTTGAATTTCAAAGAAATGTATTGAAAAAAGGGGATTGGAGTTTCAAAAAATAATTTAATATTAAAATGATGTTTCCCATCAGAAAGTACATTGAGTAATGTTATGTGAAAGAATGGTAAGATGGAATATGGAAATTAATGGAAGAAGCAAGTAGTTTAGTTTTTTTTTTTTTTTTTTTTTAAGAGAAAAATAACAGTAGCAATAAAGGAGGCTTCTCAACCATACAGTTTTAGGAGAAAAAAATCCAGACAGTCTATTTCATTCCCGTAAAATAATCGAATAATAATGGAAAAAAGTGATTAAAAATGAGATAATGAACGAGAATTTGGAGAGATTATTTAACTCCAAAGATCCACAATCAAGGAGAAGCAAAGAAAACAAATACTAAAAAGGAAAAGATTAGGAGCCTGAAAATGAAATAAAAGGAGATTAAGTCTATGAAGGGAAAGGAAAGAATAAAGAAAGAACTAGATAACGTGATTAGAGTAGACATAAAGAATGTTTTAGTACAATATGGGGGAAATTTGAAAGAAATATCGCGAGGCTCATAAAAACTAGAATACAAAAACTTGGGAGAAAATATCATGAAAATTGAGAAGGAAAAAAGTTAGATAAGAAAAAATAATAGAATAATAGGAAGAATGTCATAAGACTGAGATGAGTAATATAAATAAAAACTATTATAAGAACTAAAGAATGTGAGAAAGAAGAGTATGTAGAAGAATGTGACGTAATAATGAAAAGAAGCGTGAAACTAATGAAGATACCAATTCGAGATTGGGGAATTATCTAAAGTTAAAAAATTTTAAAAATACAGGCGCAAGAACAGTAAATAATTGGAGTGATATTTGAATATAAAAAATTTATATACCATACATATAACATGGTTAAATTTTAGAAAGTATTTTCTACCCTGAACATTTCCTTTTGAATCACTAAAAACTTATATTTAATTTTAATTATGTTCTTTACTTTTTCCTTAAACTCCTTTCTTTCAAGTTAAAGATCTATCTACATTTTTATCATTCTCTGTGTTATCTTTATCTTTCTACTTCCTTTCCAGTACCTTACTTTTTTCACGATACATTTTATCTAACCTCCTCTTCACATCTCTTCTCTTCGTTCATATGGTAAAAAGTTGAATTTAATACCGAATTCCTCCCTCTCTTTTCACAAATCTCTTGTAACCTGGTCTTGATTATTCCTAGTTTCTAAACAGTAATCTTCTCTTCAGAATAATCAACTTTTGTTTTATATTTAACTATAGCATAATAATTACAATTACATGAAGTGTTAAAAAATTACCTTGTGTGAGTTTTTAAATTGTCTTTTCGTCCGAAGGCTGCTGAGCACCAAGGGCAAGGGAAACGTCTTGGATTTAAATGCTGTTTCATGTGTCGACGAAAATTCGCAATGTGTTTGATTGTAGCTCCACATAAGTGACAAGTAAGGCTCTTTAAAGGGAAATTACAGAATATTAGTAGCACATTTATTACTTCAAACTTTTATCTTAGATATTACTTATTAATATTACAGTGGTTCTATGTAAATTTGTTTATCACTCAAAAATACAAATCTGGGATTAACCTTATATATTAATAAGCTGAGAATTAGAAATATATTTTTTTTTATTTTTAAAAAAAGTTAGTAAGACCTGAGTAAATACTAAACAGAAAATTTCAACACAACAGTTGAAAATTTAAGAAAAAAACATTTTTTACCTTTGTATCTTTAGGTGGAAGGAGGAATCTGTTCTTGGACAGTCGATGGGATAAGAGATGAAAATCCTGGCCCACCATCTTCCTCACTCTGAGTTTGATGCTGCAATAAATGTGGTTGATTATTTGTATTTTGAAGCTGTTGCTGCTGCTGTTGTTGCTGTTGCTGTTGTTGATGCTGTTGCTGCTGCTGTTGATGATGAAAACTGCTAAGCAGTTGTGTGTATTTGGTAAGAAATGAATTTCCAAATTCACTTGATTCGTATAATTTATGAAACTGAGGAAGAAGCATAGGCTCATGTTCTGTCTGAATAGGATTTGATCCTTCCTCACAGGAGAGGTTTTCTTGTTTTACATCACCAAAGAAGCTTTGCTAATAATGATAAATTTTATTAGCTTATTAATATTAAATTAAAGTCAATTACATTATTCACTTTGTAACTTAACTATGAAATAATCGTAACATTAAACTGACAGCATTAGATTTTTTAATACAATCTCTACCTTCTTACCGTATATAAGGGTATCTCAATCATGCATCATACCTTAAGCTATACTGATCTCCACTACAAACAAAAAACACACAACAACTGACTTTTTCTGATTACTAAATATTCAAAGTTATATATATATATATATATATATATATATATATATATATATATATATATATATATATATATATATATATATATATATATATATATATATATATATATATATATATATATATATATATATATTATTATATATATATATATTATTTTTTTTATTAAATAATAATAATAATAAAGTAATACAATTACTTTTATTGTTAACTTGCCAAAGGGTTCTATGACGTAACATCCATATCTGCACATCTCTCAAATCTTTCATCAGATAAACAACTCTCCTCCTAGTGTACTTGAATCAAGAATACAAATTACCTGAATAACCGTTAGGTCCCTAAACTTTTGTAAAAATCAGAAGCAAGATCTGAAAATCATAGATTTGAGCTTCAGATCTTGCTTCTATATTCAAGTTAAAAGTAAACTATTCTTGGGATCTCAAATACCAAAACTTAATCCATCACAACATGTAACCCAGTCATATCACCAACTGCTCCAAATGGTACCATTTGAGACTAAAGTAATGCATGAAAATATTTTATATATATATATATATATATATATAATATATAATATAATATATAATATATATATATATATATATATATATATATATATATATATATATATATATATATATAATATATATATATATATATACCTTCTCATCTTTGTCATGATCATTGTTTTCGATAATATTATGCTTTCCTTTTAACCTTAAACCTTTTTTTCTTTCTGATTCCTTTCTCAGCAAACCCCCGAGACGGGAGGACCCTGATGACTGAGCAAGAATATTTGTTAAAGGAAGGTTTATTGGTAAGTCTTGTCCTTCCAAACATGACCTCAATTTTGACTCCCTAAATGGAGGGGAAGTTGAATCCCTACTGTCTTGGTCTCCTTCATTAGTAGAAAAGGCCTGATTGTCAATCAAATGCGAGAACGTAGGTGATCTAAAAGCAAATGAAGTAGGATTCGGCGGTATCAATGAATGGTATTCTGTTCCCTCTTGATTCTTAATATCTGTATTACTCTCATTAGTGGCGATACGCGGAGCCTTTCTAGCCCTTCCACAAGAGTTAGGAGATGATGAGTTAGAAAAAGGGGTGGCAGAACGTTTTTCTGGTCTTCCTGAGGGAGCTGGATCTCTTTGAGAAACATCACCCAAGCCTTTGATGCGAAGACTCTCTGCTATCTTTATGAGACCAGTTAATTCACTATTTGCAACAGAAACCTAAATATATAATATATATATATATATATATATAATATATATATATATATATATATATATATATATATATATATATATATATATATATATATATATATATATATATATATATAAATATATATATATATATTAGGGATGGATAAAGTATCGGTATCGGTATCGGTATTATCGGTATATTTTTAGGTACGGTATCGGGTATCGGTATCGGTAAAAATTTTAGGTATCGCTCCATCCCTAATATATATATATATAATAAAATGGGGTAAATCTAGACAAAAATGAAGGTTTCCTAAAATAATAAGGGTGTAAGCAATGTTCTTTATTTTTTGAAAAAAACTTTTATCCCATGATTACCATATCCTTTAGTTCTACAAATATCAATTATGAATTCCTATGTAATAAGGGGAAAATTGTATAACTTCAAATATGAAGTGTCTTGAGTTTTCTTAATGATTTTTGAGGGTGAGGGAAATGTGGAAATGTCAATTTCACATTCAAATGAGGCATTACTAGATCACTTTTTCTTTGTAAGATTTTGTAAGGAAATTATATGAAATTATTAAGAAAGTATTCTAAAACTTCAGAAACCAAAAACTTGTCAAGCTTTGAACTGAACCTATTCAATGAAAATATTCATTATTGTACAGTTCTAATTTAAAGCTATTTACATGCACACAGATCTTTTCCAAGTCATTTTATGCTGTTATATGATGGGAAGAAGATTTTTCTCATTTGTTTTCTGTACTTTTGTATACAGTGAGTAGATAATTTCTTGATATCCCACCCTTCAGTCAACTTTTTGGGGAAGAACTTTTTTGTACAATAATTTCTAACAATTAAAAATAGTAAAACATACTAAAGTCAAAAATGAAATTAGTAAATTTTAAATATTTTGTTTAAAAATTATAAACTTCCTACTAAATTTGTCACAAATTGGTCCAAGCACAAGAAAATTAGCTTACAAATCATATAAACCAAAGTTTAAGCAATTTAAATTACTTTTCTTAATCTCTTTTGAAAAGAGATTTAGAAAAGTAATATTTAAAAAAAAAAAAAAAATATTAAAGTACCAGTAATAAAAGTTTATTAAAATCCACAACTGACGAAACAGTTTAACCAATTTAATGTTACCTACCTCTCCCCTATAAATGAACTCGAGAAGTGCTTCAAGTTCTGCTTGCCGAACATCACGGAGATATACTAAAGGATGCTGTGTAGGCAATTTGGTGAACAATTGATGAAAATAAGGGGAGCAAGCTGCTAATACTAATCTATGAGCCGGATAGCTTCCACCATCACACAGAAGCGTAACATCAACAAGTTGGTCCTAACAAAAAATATGAAATCATTGAATAACTTGAAATTATATTTTGCATCATTGGTTTTACATTTAAATTTCAGTCAACTAAGAAACTACAAGTATTCTTCATTTAAAATTCACACTTATTTAACTTATTTGACCATGTCTCTAATTTCATGCAAACTAAAATTACACAAGTAATATTTAGGAAATCTTTTGAAAATTTTACCCACATTTTGGTTTCCCAAAATTTTGAAAAATTTTGAGACTTTATATTGTTACAAAATTTTTAAGCAAAAATAACTTAAAACAATAGTTAGAGCAATTGCTATCCTCAAGCAGTATTTCTACTGAAAATTTCAAAAATGAATTAGACAATGAAACAGGCTTAAGAAAATAAAATAGAGACTCAGACATATGAAACTAAGTGATTATATTTGCCTACTTAATATTATTGGACATTTACACTTCAGAATGCTTTTAAGTTATTGCTTGAATTCTACATAAGCAAAATTCTATCAAATAAATACCTGTACTCTTAATTGTGAAAAAACTTCTGCAAAATTAGATCGGTGGTTATTCCAAGTTAGGAGAAATTGGTCAGCTCCCATGACTAGATCTGAAGATTTTAAAAAATAAAATAAAATATTAGAACTTAATTTTTAACTTTATTCATATTTTTTTTATTACCACAACCTGCAATACATATACAAATTCACTCCTGCATGAATTACACCTTGCCAATACATAGACCATTTGATTAGTTGAGATTTAAATTTTTCCAAAAGTCACATATACAGTCAAGGGTTAAAACTTCAGAAATGTGTTTTCGTAAAAAGAGAAAATGAATTGTATTCCACCACCCAATAGAATAATCACCAAATATACACAACTGTATAAGCAATAAACATTCCAAAGGATATGCAAAAGTATCAAACCGTTTAATCTATATCATCTTGTATCTCTTCTCTTTCTTGGAAGGAAGACCTTATTCAGTACTGTGTTAAAAATGGGTGTCCGATTTTCACACCAATCATCATCAATGACTACCAACCTTTTTTCTATCCTTTATGTAAACATCAAATTTCCTTAATAGTTAGTTCTACAGCAGCTTTTGAATGTGGACATCATTCATCCTTTAAATAGATAGCAATGTTTTTCTGGGTTCCATTCTATTTACAAACTGAATTACTCAATGGACTACAATGTGATTCCTCACCTATCCACTTGTATATTGACAATTTCATTTGCATACTTTCCATTTTTAATATTAAATATCAAATGCTAGAGAGGTGGCCTTGGATTACATAACCTTTAATCTTTCTTACATCATGAATAGAGGGAATATATATGCTTTTATCTACCTTCTCAAACCAATCCTCCATGAAGCTACTGCACCTTTGGAAATGCACAAAATCTGGAATGCTTTTTATTTTCATTTATATACATCTTTTCAAAAACTACAGTTTTATTTTAAATGCCTAATTCTATGAAAATGTCCCTCTAATAGGTTTAGACATCTAACACTCCTCACAAACTTACTCACACCAACCCATTTGTTTCAACTAAATCACAAACTTTTGGTACACTACTATTACATATGCAAAACTTTCTTCAATTTTCAAGAGACAAAAAGCCCTAGACTCCACCTTTTCAAGGAGAGCTGTATGAGTGGAACCAACCCAGATGTGAGGCATAATCCATACAGGGGCGAACATCCCTATAAAGAGAAAGCAACTGGGGTGGTGTGAAAAAGTTCTGAAGGCAACTCAGAACACCCAACCTCTTAGGAACTTGTTAAATTAATAGAAGTAATCAAGAATATTAAGGAGAGATGAAGGTTTGAGTTGTGTTTTCGAAGAAGATATCAAAGTTGTGTGAAAGATTGTGATGAGTAAAGATGGAGGAATTGACTTTTTGAGGCATTGAAAATGACCATGTTTTCTCTGCCCCAATTCGAAATGCGAGATAGATCAGAAGTTAGTTGCTCCAAAACTACCCTCCTTGCGTCTATTGACTGCCTTTCAAACTGAAAAGAGTAATGAAGGGTGGAATCGTCGGCATAGGAGTGAACAGTAGAGGAAGTAAAAGGTTATTAATGAAAAGCAGAAAATGATTTGGGGATAGGGCAAATTCTTGAGGAACACCACTATTAATATAGATTTATAAGATGAATGGTAGCCGTCTACAACAGCTCTATAGAACGATCAGAAAGGAAATTAGAGTGAAGGCCACAGAGAGAAGAACAGATTCCGAAAGAGGGAAGTTTGGAAATCAAAGCTTTGTGCCAGACTCTATCAAAAGCTTCGATATTTCCAGAGTAACAGAAAAAGATTCACAAAAATGTCAAAGAGTGGAGGACCAAGAGTCAGAAAGCAGGGAAAGAAGATCACTAGTAGAGAGTTTCTTACAAAAACCATACTGATGATCAAGGATAAGATTAGAAGAATTGAGGTGCTTCCAAATCTTCCTTACATCAAAAACTTTAGAAAGAATGGAAGTTAAAGAAATTGGATGGTGGTTAGAGGGTTGAGATGGGTCCCCTTTTTTCGGTACAGCCTGAATGAGAACATTTCAAGCAAGAAGGGAAGGTTGAAGTAGAAAAACATAGACAAAATAGTTTACAAAGGTAGGGTGCAAGCTTAGAAGCACAAGTTTTAAGAACCACAAGAGGGATACAAAAGACAAAATAGTTTACCAAGGTAGGGTGCCAGCTTAGAAGCACAAGTTTTGAAGATACCATCAGGACTGTAGCCTTCTTAGCGTCAAGCTCAGAGAGAGCAGAAATGAGGTCTTTAGAAGAAATTACAATTTTGGGCATGAATGAGTTGGAGGGGGTTGAAGGAGTAGGAACAGCTCTGGAATCATCTATGGTTGAATTAGAGGCAAAAGTTTGAGCAAAGAGTTCAACTTTAGAGAAAGGCAAAATGGCAGTTGATCTGTCAGAAGATACTAGGGGAGGGAAAGAGGAAGAAGCAAATTTAGAGTTGACATTTTTTTTGAAAAATGCCAGAAAGAACACAACAAAAAGGAACATGAAAGATTATTGCATTTTTTACAAAAAGATTTTGTGTCATAAAGGATATATTTTGCATGATTCCAGGATGAAA
This sequence comes from Armadillidium nasatum, assembly GCA_009176605.1. Lineage (NCBI taxonomy): Eukaryota > Metazoa > Arthropoda > Malacostraca > Isopoda > Armadillidiidae > Armadillidium > Armadillidium nasatum. The sequence goes on from SEYY01002681.1 coordinate 188,218, forward strand.
TAATAAGTTGCATGAGTTTCTGGAGTTTGAAGGCTATGGTAATCCTTGATGGCAGATAGTGCAAGAACAAGCAGAGTTACACCAAGGTTAGTTAGGTTTAGTAGAAAGGAAATAATATGGAATGTACACCTCCATGCCAGAAAGAATCACCTTCGCTATGTGCTCTGCACACTCTGAGACTCCTAACATAGAAACAGTAATCATCCCATGAAAAATTAGAAAAGTACAACTGCAAGTCAGACCAGTTTGTGGCACCGAAATGCCAGAAATGTCTCCTTGTCGAAGGCGGGGGCCATTCTTGCAGAAGACTTGAAAAGACAGGACAAAATACAGAGATAAAATTGATTGGATCAATCAGAGGAGGAAAGTTTAACAGTGTAAGGAGAATGATAAGAAGTTGGGAAAAGATCAAGTATGTTGGGTTCACCACCAAGGCAGTCAAGTATACGGATAGGGAGATGAACCAACTGCTCAAGGTTGTTCTGGATAGAAAATTGGTAGGAAAGTTCACCAGCTGGATCATGAGAACTAGATGAAGACAATTGGCGATGGTGAACATTGAAATCACCTAAAATGATGATTTCGGAGAAAAGAAGAAAATGTGTTCTATTTTGGAGTTAAGATGGTCAAAGAATTTTGGATAGTCTGTAAAGTTAGGAGATAAGTTGACAAAACAAATGAATTTAGTCAGAGTTGCAAGAAAATTTGAGCCATAAAAAAAAAAAAATGCTTGGAAAGAAAAAAGGAAATTTTTAGAGTTAAGTAGAGAATTCAGACTCCAAATTAGACACCCAAGAACAGACAATATCTGCCTTTTTTAGCTGAAAATTGAGGATAGAGACAGTAGGAGGAAAGAGTAGGGTTTGCTGTCAGAGCATTCAGACACCCAAGTTTTAGTTAACAACAAGAGATGAAGTCTAGAAGAAGTGGTGTTTGACAAAAGATTGCGAATGATGCAGAAATTAATGAAAAAAGAAGACTGTGCACCAAGGTAAGTCAGCAACAAGGTTTTGGTGACACCAACCCCATCACTCAAGACCACCAACTCCAAAGTGGTAATAGGGGAAGGAGTGTAGGAGTGAATGAGGGGCTATATTTGGAATCTACCCCTCTTGGATTCTCTGAGGCAGATTTGTGCTTTGGTCATTTTGATTTATAATAGGTGTAAGACCTTGTAAATTTGTAGGATACATGTGCAGGGGGAAGGTTGTGGGAGCATAGGCACTCCAATGTGAGTCAAGGGTACACTAGAGACCCTCTGAGAAGATAAAATGCGAAAAGAAACAAACCAAAGGGGCAATAGAGTGAAATGGAAAGGTCTAGCCTACCCTATCTCCCCATATGGTAAACCCATATATATATATATATATATATATATATATATATATATATATATATATATATATATATATATATATATATATATATATATATATATATATATATATATATATATATATATATATATATATATATATATATATATATATATATATATATATATATATATATATATATATATATATATATATATATATAAGTAAATAATATATTTAGTAAGTTCAGATAAGGAAATGGTTAATATTTTCAATGCTTATTATGTGTCAGTGTTTACTGAGGAAAGAATGGATTGCAATTTAGAGACTAATAGCTTTAGTAAGACTAGTATGCATGACATAAATAGGTGTACAGAATTTGAAATTGAGTTAAATGAAATTTAATCTTTACTAGAACATATTGATCCAAATAAGGCATTGGGTCTCGATGGTGTATATGGTAAAATTCTAAAGGAGAGGAGTAGCAGTATTGCAAAGGTTTTATATTTGATTTTTAAACTATCTTAGCTTTTGAGAGAGGTACCTGAGGACTGGAAAATGGCATATGTGGTGCCCATTTATAAGAAAGGTAGTAAGGAAGATCTAGGAAACTATAGGCCAGCTAGCTTAACATCTCTGGTTGCAAAAGTTTCAGAAAAGTTACTGAAAAAATTTGGATGATAAGACACTGTATAACTCCTAGAATTTATGGAATATATTACTGAATGTATGGACAGAGGTGATCCAGTTGAAGTTATATATTTAGACTTTAGCAAATCTTTTGATAAGGTACCCCATGTAAGGTTGATGTAGTTGATGAAAAAGTTGTCACAGTGTGGTATAGGTAGAGTGGTGCACAGTTGGATTAATGAGTGGTTGAAGAACAGAAGGCAGTGTGTGCTACTGAATGGAAATAAGTCATTATGAGAAACAGTGAAGAGTGGGGTACCACAGGATTCTGTGCTGGAACTACTATTGTTCCTCATATATACATATGATTCACATAAAGGTCTTAAATGTAAGGTTTCTAAGTTTGTAGATGATACCAAAGTGGTCACCTCAGTAAGGAATAATGATGGATGTGTAAAGCTTCAAGGTGATCTAGATAGACTCCTTGGATGGGCACACAAGTGGCAAGTGAATTTTAATGGTAAAAGATGTAAAGTTCTACATGTAAGTTACTCAAATGAAAGAATTTAATTATATGAATGGGGATTGGCTTGAGACTGTGGACCAAGAAAAAGATCGAGGTGTCATTATTAGCAGTAATCTGAAAGTGGGTGATCAGTGTTTTGGAAGCAAGGAATAGAGCTAATAAGATGTTATGTATAATAAATTGCAATGTAGTTTACAAGAGCCAAGAAGTTATAAGCAAGCTATATATAGCTATTTTAGGCCAGCATTAGAGTATTGTGCCTAAGTTTGGGCTCCACATTTAAGAAAAGACGTAGATATGCTGAAGAGAGTACAACATCAAGCAACAAGGATGTTTTCTGGCTTCGAAAGTAAGAGCTATGAGGAGAGGTTGAAGGACCTGGGAATGTTTTAGGTTGAAAGGAAATTTCTCAGAGGGGATATAATACAAGTTTACAAAATATTTGCATCTGACAGTAATACAAAGATTGTAAATTACTTTATAGTGGACCATAGAAGAGAAACAAGAAGGCATGATAAGATAATTAAAAAGAAGTCAAGCCATCTCAATCTAAGAAAATATTCTTTCAGTAATAGGGTTGTTAATTTTAGGAATAGCTTGCCACAAGAGATTGTTGACTGTGATTCTCTTGCAACATTTAAGAGGGGGCTAGATAGATATACAAATGGTTTAGGTATTGTATAGTAGAGATCGACCAGGGTTGGAATTTTGCCAGGGTTTCCCAAATTTGACCAGGGCTCTGGGCAGGGTAGCCTAAAATTTGTAAAGAGGTCAAAAGAAATGAAATTTTAGGTTAAGAAAATTAGATATTTTAATTTGAGATTAATTTAATAATAAGGAGTAGAATAGCTAACATTCATTTAAATTAATGATTATATGCATTTTATCAAAAAAATTCTGAAAATTGCAGATTTTGTATAATAAAAGTTCAATTTCAATATTGAGGACAATATAGAAATATGCTCATTGCAGTCTAATGAGGTAAATATTATAGTTAATAATATTAGTTTCATCATTAAAATACTGGTGATATTAAGTCTTAAAGACTAAGTAACAAAAATTTAAAAATTTTCAGGAACCTAAATCTTCTGGATTCTCATTTTCGTGGCATGTTGTCCTTGCAGACTCCGATGATCTAAAAGCCAGTATAGCACTATGTCTAAATTTAACAGAGTACTCTGACTGAGTTGAATAAATATATGAAAATGAAAAAAAATTAACATCAACAATGACTATATTGCCTTCTGACTATATTAGGCAAAAAAAAAATGATCTCCCCACACTAGCAAGAGTATATTTGTGCCCACAAGCAAGATCCAGTGCCAGTGAAAGAGAATTCAAAGTAAGGAAATCAATTCAAAAAGATAGAATCAAACTATTGCCAAAGAATGTAAAAATGCTACTGTTTTTAAAATAATCTTTGATCAGTAACATATTCAACATCACTGCCTTCTGTTCCTGAACATTTCACCCCTCCAAATTCTAACACTTATTATGTAAATGTTCAATAAGATTCTGATAATGAATAGTGATTTAAGTGAATGAATCGTTTGTTTCCTCTTATGTTGCATACCTTTTGCCCCACCCAATAAGTAATGAAATGATGTAATTAAAATCTTAATTTTCTTATATTTTGCTTAATTTGATCCACTATTAATAAGTATAATTTGCAATTAACCCTGGCAGGTAAACCCCAGTTTTCCCTGATTAGCTGGGGCCAGGGCTGGGGGCCAGGTCAATAAAAATGGCTGGGGTTGGCTAGGGTCCTGGTCAGTATATAAATGCAATTCACATGAAACAATCAAAAAAGAGCTGGATATATATATGTAAAGTCTGGGCATTATATATCATAACTAAGTCCAATAATAGAATTGTAATTAGTTAACCTGGAACCAGTTTACATAACTTTTGTTAAATCAAATGACTAAACAGTATAATTAGCATAAACTATAGCTTCAGTTTTAACATTTGCAATTGGAGTAAATATTACCATTTACTATAGCTTCAGTTTTAATATTTGCAATTGGAGTAAATACTATTTACTATAGCTTCAGTTTTAACATTTGCAATTGGAGTAAATATTATCATTTACTAAGCTATATGATAGTTTTGACAAATTTCTGAGTACTGTTGCTTGTCTTTGCCTATTTAGTTAAATATTTCCTTTAGCATATTTACTTAAGACATTTAGTTATATATTTGGATAGACAAATTATTAACATTCATTTGACTGGGATAGTGTCTATAGGACCTTGTGGCATTTTATAATCTCAATTTCTTTTATTCTATTCTTTTCGGTTTATATTTTGAAAAATAACTAAATACCAGGTTACTATCAAACTACAGAAATATATATATATATATATATAATGTTCCAAAAAATTAAGTTGTATAATATCCTTTATTTTTTTGGTATAGTCTATGTCTATGTCTCACAATCACTTTAATATTTTCATTATATTGAAAAATAAAAGACAAAATATACTGAAATGCATAAAAACTATTTAAATGCAGAAAAATAAATATCACCACCACCATTCACAGGTTGGTAAGTATTGAAAATATAGAAAAAATATATTAAAATGAATGAATGAAAAACTATATTTAAGAGCAGAAAAGTAAATATTACCACCACTCATAGGTCAGGGGGTACAAATAATAATGTGTCATTTATTTACATTTTCACTCCTATTTACTATTTAAGATTAAATTTTCTTGATATATGGTATGCTTATTATTAATACCCATTATTATTATAAAAGATGCAAATGAATAGCACATATACATTTATCTATGAGGGTAGGAAACCTCTGTACCCTCTGACTAGTGAGTGGTTATATTTACTTTCCTGTGCTTAAATATTGTGTTTTCATGAATTTTATCATATTTTGTCTATTTATTCAATAAATTTTAATACTAACCAACCTAAGTGGTGATATTTTATTTTTCATATATATTTTATCTTCAAATATTATATCTTTATTTATTTTCAATATAAATATATTCATACTACAATAAGATATTCTAGCTTACTCAAATTACCTTTAAGGCTTCTTACATTTAAAATTAAATTACATTATCTTATACAACTCTAATTGAATACCCTACAAGTTCTGGTAACATGTGACTGGATAGTCATTGAAAGTTTAATGCTATTCCTGGCAGTTTCTTTGTTTCCATAAAAAGCTGAAGAGCTTTCCAACTTCTTTTTACCTGTAATCTGAAATTTTTAATAAACCTCTGATCATCCTTAGATTTACCTTATATTCATGATGACTCATAAAAATATAAAATCTATACCACTGTATATTTATGAAGCTATACGTAAAAGGATAACATACTTGTAGTTGTAGTTGTAGTTGTAGTTGTAGTTGTGCTTCCACCAGAGAAGGTTGTGTTGAAGTGTTGTCTTTATTTAACCTGTACAAATTGTTTATTTTTTAAGTTATTTTTATATTTTTAAGCTATTTTATATTGTTTGGGGATTTATTTGTTTGTATTATAAATAGTGGTATTCATTAATTTAATATTAAGGTGTTTCTTGAAGCTCTATCAGGAAAATAACTAAAGGCTAGGGTGGGCCTAATCCTTAGGTTTTTATCAAGAATTTGATATTTTCAGCTTAATTATATTTTTGTCTTGATTTTTGTAGAGTTTGTTAATTTCTGGTTAAGATTATTTAATTTCTTGTTAAATTCAAATAATTTAATTAGATCTGTCTGATTGGCAGTGGGCCTACCCAGTTGTACTGACTAGGCTTTCTCATAGCCCTAGGGTTTATTTTCAAAACTCTAGACTAAACTAGGACCAAGGTAATTATATTGATTGTTTCATTTAGTATATTTGAGGTTAGATTGTTGCTTAGAGCTCTTGATTAAGTTAGGCCTGTAACATGTAATAATATAGTATAAGTTAGGCCTTTGTAACAAATAGTATAAAAGTATAATATCAATATTATAAATAATTTGAGTATGTATGTGGATTGTGAATTTGTGGGACTGTGAGAAGAGAAAGATGTTGGTGAGTGTACTGTTTGTATCCTGAAAGCTTAGCATGTGTTGATAAGAAAGGAGATTGAAAAGGATAAGTGAGGATTTGGATGAGATGAAAAAGAATGAAAGGTCTGAGTCTTTGAAACTAGAGGTAGGTAGGCTTAGCAACTGGGTATCTGAGCTGAGAAGGGAGGGTAGTGTTAGGAAGAAGGTAGCTAGTAGTGACTTAGTTGAGACTAGGGGCTCATGTAGGCAGGAAGTAGAGAGGGGGCAGGCTAATGGTATGGTAATGGGGGCAAGTAGACCTAGTGACTCACCTAGGCAGGATTTTGTGAGGGGGAGGGCTATAGAGGCAGATAGGACTGCAGATAGATGGTGTGTTGTAGAGAATAGGAGTAATAAAATTAGGATCATGAGGGACACTAGACCTGTGACCTGCAGTAACAGGTTTAGCTGTCTTTCTGATGGGGAGAAATCTGAAGTGGCCAGTTGTGATGTCGGGTTTCCCAAGAGGAAGACTGAGGCATTACTAGTTGGTGACTCTCAGATACGATATTTAGATAGGAAGTTTAGAAATACGGATAAAAGGAAACAAATGCGAGTATGTTATCCAGGTGCACGAGTGAAAGATATTGTGGACAGAATAGATAGGGAGATTGCAGATACGAATGTGAATGCAAGAGTGATTGTACATGTTGGAACAAATGATATAGGTCATAGAAAGTCAGAGGAACTGTTAGCAAGCTATAGGAATTTGATTGAAAGACTGAAAGTAAGTGGTAGGAAATGCATGGTGTCAGGTATATTACCTAGGTTGGGAGCAGGGCTAGAATGGGAAAGTAGGGCTTTTGGTATGAATGAAAGGGTTAGGAATTTATGTTTTTCAGAGAATATTGGATTTTTGGATCACTGGGAAGAGTTTCAGGACAAGAATCTGTTTGCAAGAGATGGAGTTCACCTTAGTCGAGCGGGTGTGCAGCTTCTAGGTTACAGGCTGGAGAGATGTCTGCCGGGAAACTAGGTAAGGATAGGGGTGAAGGGCATATTATTTGCCTGCTAGTTGTGGCGATGGGATTGTAATATTGATGGTGGTATGAATAAAAATAAAGGTGCTTTACAATATAGGCCGATTAATAAAAATGGAGACATTACTAGAAATCAAGATGGAAAGGATACATATAAGGACATGTTTAGTATGAAATGTTTTTACACAAATGCTCAGAGCCTTAGAAACAAAAAAGATGAGTTGACTAGTTACATCATAAAGGAGAATCTTGACATTATTTGCATTACTGAAGCATGGGTAAATGAGGCACTCTACGGAGATTCCCTACAGGAATATGAAATAGAAGGATACTCATTTTACCTATACCAACGTAGAGGAAGAAATGGTGGAGGTGTAGCACTCTATGTTAAAAGCAATATTGAATCGGTGTTAGTTGCTGACATTAAAACAAATCAGGATGTGGAATCTCTGTGGGTAGATATTCTTATGTATAATAAATCATACAGGATAGGAGCATTTTATAGAGCTCCTGATCAGAGTCAAGTATTAGATGAAGATATGGTGAAGGAAATCAAAGTAGCGTGTGAAAATAATGCAAAAGGGGTAGTCATTATGGGTGATTTTAATTTTCCAGACATTGAGTGGAATACTTTGAGTAGCATGGTTAATAGAAGTTCAGTATTTGTAAATTGTATTCTATACAACTTTTTGAGTCAGATGGTTCAAGAACCGACAAGGCATGCGGCATTGTTAGATTTAATATTAACAAATGATGAGAATATGGTGAATGATATCGAAGTTGGGGAGACTTTAGGAGCTAGTGATCATTATATTATTAGATTTAACTGGAATATGAGGTCTGGGCCCAAATTGCAAGTCAATAGGGAAAAGATATTAGATTTCAGAAACGGAGATTTTAGCAAATTCCGAGCAATGCTCAATGAAATTGACTGGGATAAGGAGTTTGATGGTCAAAATTGTTTCATCATGTGGGAATACTTCAAGCAAATATTGTAATTCCATTCAGTCTGTGTGTTTTAAAGATAAATCCATTAGGGTGGCAAATAGAAAACCTAATTGGTGGAGTAGAGAGATAAAAGAGAAAATCAGTGAAAAGCGTAGATGTTTTAAAATATTCAAAGGTAGGAGCAGGGTGGAAGATTTAGAACATTATAAGAGAATTGAGGAATGAACTTAACCAGTCAATAAGAAGAGCAAAGAGAATGGCAGAAATTAATTTGGCAAGAAACAGTAATAAAGACCTGAAAAAGTTTTTTAGTTTTTATAAATTTAAAAGCAAAGGATAAGAAAATTGGCCCAATTAAAAATTGATGGAAATTTAGTAAGTCAGATAAGGAATTGGTTAATATTTTCAATGCTTATTTTGCATCAGTGTTTACTGAGGAAAGGTTGGATAGCAGTTTAGAGACTAATAGTTCTAGTATACATGTAATGAATAGGTGTGACAGCATTTGAAATTGAGTTAAATGAAATTAAAACTTTACTAGAACATATTGACCCAAATAAGGCAGCGGGTCCAGATGGTGTATATGGTAGAATTCTAAAAGAGGGGAGTAGCAGTATTGCAAAGGCACTGTATTTGATTTTTAAGCGATCTATTGCTTTTGGAGAGGTACCTGAAGGACTGGAAAACGGCATATGTGGTGCCCATTTATAAAAAAGGTAGTAAGGAAGATTTAGGGAAACTATAGGCCAGTTAGTTTAACATCTCTGTTGTGAAAATTTTGGAAAAGTTACTGAAAATCATATAGAGAAGCATTTAGATGATAACAAGATACTATACAACTCCCAGCAAGGCTTTAGAAAGGGTAGATCATGTCAGACTAGAATTTATGGAATATATTACTGAATGCATAGACAGGGGTGATCCAGTTGATGTTATATATTTAGACTTTAGCAAAGCTTTTGATAAGGTACCCATGTTAGGTTGATGGTCACAGTGTGGTAAAAATGGCTGGGGTTGGCTAGGGTCCCAGTCAGTATATAAATGCAATTCACATGAAACAATCAAAAAAGAGCTGGATATATATATGTAAAGTCTGGGCATTATATATCATAACCAAGTCCAATAATAGAATGGAAATTAGTTAACCTGGAACCAGTTTACATAACTTTTGTTAAATCAAATGACTAAACAGTATAATTAGTATGAACTATAGCTTCAGTTTTAACATTTGCAATTGGAGTAAATATTACCATTTACTATAGCTTCAGTTTTAATATTTGCAATTGGAGTAAATACCATTTACTATAGCTTTAGTTTTAACATTTGCAATTGGAGTAAATATTTTCATTTACTAAGCTATATGATAGTTTTGACAAATTTCTGAGTGCTGTTGCTTTTATTATTATTATTATTATTATTATTATTATCATTACCTATTTAGTTAAATATTTCCTTTAGCATATTTACTTAAAACATTTAGTTATATATTTGGATAGACAAATTATTAACATTCATTTGACTGGGATAGTGTCTATATGACCTTGTGGCATTTTATAATCTCAATTTCTTTTATTCTATTCTTTTCGGTTTATATTTTGAAAAATAACTAAATACCAGGTTACTATCAAACTACAGAAATATATATATATATATATATAGTATTCCAAAAAATTAAGTTGTATAATAACCTTTATTTTTTGGTAATAGTATAGTCTATGTATCACAATCACTTTATATTTTCATTATATTAAAAAATATAGACAAAATATACTGAAATGCATAAAATTTCATGAATTTTATCATATTTTATCTATATATTCAATAAATATTTAATACTGACCAACCCATAAGTGGTGGTAATGTTTATTTTCTATACTCAAATATATAGTTTTTCATTCATTTCAGCATATTTTATCTTTATATTTCAATATAGTATAAGTACAATATGATTATGATAGACTAAATTATTACCAATTTTTTAATAAAAATATTTCATAGCTACAATAAGATTCTAAGCATTACTCAAATTACCTTTAAGGCTTCTTACATTATAAAATTAAATTACATTATCTTTACAACTCTAATTGAATACCCTACAAGTTCTGGTAACATGTGACTGGATAGTCATTGTAAGTTTAATGCTATTCCTGGCAGTTTCTTTGTTCCCATAAAAAGCTGAAGAGCTTTCCAACTTCTTTTTACCTGTAATCTGGAATTTTTAATAAACCTCTGATCATCCTTAGATATACCTTATATTCATGATGACTCATAAAAATATAAAATCTATACCACTGTATATTTATGAAGCTAATACTTAAAAGGATAACATACTTAAAATTACCCTTTTCAGTACTATGAGTGATGTTATGGCTAACTTTAGGGTTAGGGACGATCACACAGACAAGTCCTATAACTCGATATTTAATAAAACATTAAAATACAACTAAATTTAAAGAAGGTTCACACGTACAATAACATACGTACCATTACAAGAGAAAAATAAACAATTAATAAAATAAAATTTACATTTTAATAAAACATTTTTACAAGAACCAAATACCACAAATTTGTTGTGGTTTTTGGTAATTATAAGAAATAAAATTGGTTGTCATCCTGCAAGAAATGAAAACAAAAGAGCATCGCTTCAATCTAAATTCTCAACAATATGATATTATAAAGTCCGATAAAGTACTGAAACCTTTTAAAAGAACATTTTAGTTCACTTATAGTTGAAATGTTTAGGAGGTAGGGTGTGAGATCGAATTGCGTAGGCTCTCATATGTCTTATTGAATATGACAACGTGAATAAAGTTTTTATTTGCAAAAGGTAATTAGCAACATAAAGAGTATTTAATTTTTGCTTTGAAATATAAAATTTCTATTTAAGGTAACTCAGTTATACTGCATAAATCGCCGTTATGGCCTATTACAAGTTTCGCATTGCATTGCATAGTATGTTTAGCCTATAATCAGGAAAGTGGCTGTATGTAGCTGTTTAAGCCTAATTTTAGCAAATAAAATAGACTAAAAGATTTCCAAGGTTTTTTTTCACCCATGCTACTATAAAATAAGATTTATATGCAGGAAAATGTTGGGTAAATGCCAATAAAAAGTGGCGATGTTTGTGGGAAAATGCTAATTGTTCTTTTAGTCTATCTAAATTTAAAAATAATTTGCAGTCATTTTTATTCTTTTGGTGAGTCAGATTATTTCTACTCATGAAAACTATAAAGGTGGCATATATTGAAATGCATTAAATAAATCCTAATGAATCATAGAAGACTACTTTTGAATAATAAATACATCAAATAAAGACAAGATTTTATTGTAAATCTAATTCTAAAAGAAGGTTACTATTTTGATTTTTGATGTATCAGTATGACAGTACACCTGTATATCTGTATCAAAATAGGTAATTTTAAGTTCAACTGAGCATTTCTTTTTTTTTTCTTTCTCAATATTGAAACTACGAATAGGAAATTATCAGAATTGAAGTTTATTTGATAAAGCATGAAAAAATTTTTTTACATTTAAAAACTCAAAAAAATTTAAAAAAAAATTACATCTATGATTTTATATTGTTCAACTTTGAAGACATACTTAGACTGTTAATAAAAATTAAGTTCCATAGAATAATTTAATTTAATATATCTAAATTATGAATACAAATTGATCTGAAATCAAATTTTTCTTTTTTTAATTAAACATTGGAAAATGATTTAAATAAAAAGAAAAGTTAACTTAAGTAATTGCAGTCATTTAATAACAAATATAACTTCAATGGTGTATAATCATTTGGCTCCCATTACCAGGTTGCTGCATCATTGTTGGAGAGGAAAATTTTGGAGTTAAAATGGAAAAAAAATAAATAAAAAAAAAATAAATAAATACTATACTACAAACCAAATATGAAATAAAGTGAATTTAAGTCAAACGTATGACAACATAACCTGGACTTAAAGTTAAAGTACGCCTAATGGCCAGCAAATAGGCCTAGCCTAACAAATGCTGGGTCTTTGTTATTTGTTACATAATTAAAATATATAAATTAAGAAAAATTTTACGCAATTCACTTTTTGTAATATTTGGTTTAGTTTAGTATATTTCAAAAAAAATTATAAATTTTTTTTTTTCCCCCCCCTTTTGTTTTAGATCTAAAATTTTTCTCTCTGATGCGGTTGCAGCAACCTGGTAGTGCAAGCCAAATGATGATACATTATTGATGTCATATGTTAAATTTGATAAATGGTAGTAATTATTACTCTTAGTTAATTGGTCCTTATGACTTATGTGTATCAATCTTTATTTTGTAAAATGTAAGTTTACTAGCTCTGTTTCCATTTTTATATTTTTGATCTTCACAATATTTTTAGCTCAAATTAGAATTACACTTAATTCAAGGACAAATTTTTTTTTAGATAATTTACCTTTTTTTTTTTTTTTTTTTCATTACATTTTGGCAGGGCTGCTAACATTATCTAAAATTATATAAATTATTATATGTACTACCTAAGGTACATTAATTTTTTTTTAATTTTTAGTTTTGTTTCCAAAATCGTTTTCCATTAATCCAAAATATATTGATTTCATATCAATTTGTATTTGTAGGTTTGATATATTAAGGAAAAAAAAAATATTCCATGGAACTTGAACTTTTAATTTTATCAAACTGTCTTTATTTTTGTAACAAAGCAGGATCAGGTTGTAACATCATCACTGGAGTAAATTTTTAAAAAATGTATAGATATTTTGTAGCTGAAAAAATTTTTTATTCATCCATTTTTATCTTATTTTATTTATATATATATATATATATATATATATATATATATATATATATATATATATATATATATATATATATATATATATATATATATATATAATATATAATTATATATTTTTTTTTTTTTTTTTTTTTTTTTTTTTTTTTTAATATTGAAAATTGAATATATTAATTTATTTTATTACCTTAATATTAACACAGACTAAGTATATTTAGTTGAACCATCAGATATGAGAATGGTTATGCTTTAGCTCACTCAGGGTAATTTTTGCTAAAAATGTAAACAATAATATTGCTATATTCCCCTACTCCACCATTCAACGTATAACAATGACATCAAAATTTAGTTAATTAGGTACTGGTTATATATGTATATATTTATTTATTTCACTATCACCTTTCCCACTTTCATGGGGTGGTGCCTGCCACAATTCCCTTACAAACAAACCCATTCTTACCTATCAACCCCCTTTCACCACCGCCCTCCATCTCACTAAATATATATATATATATATATATATATATATATATATATATATATATAATATATATATATATATATATATATATATATATATATATATATATATATATATATATATATATATATATATATATATATATATATATATATATTATATATATTATTTATATATAATTTTTAATTATCTGGTCAATTTGAAAGAGTATCTGACATCATATATTTTAAAATTTATTATCAGGTAAATTTTGATTAAATGAAAACAAATCTGAATTTTATTTATAAATTGAGTATAAAGCTAAAAAAATACATATAAATACTTATATACATTTAAATTTTGATTAAATCAAAAGTGTTTGAATCTTTTCAAATATCATATGTTTTCTCAAATCAAAAGATTATATATATATATATATATATATATATATATATATATATATATATATATATATATATATATATATATATATATATATGAAAGTTATAGAGAAAATTTTGTTTTTTGCATTTCTTTAGTTAAAGCAAAGTTGATAAAAAATACCAAAATTCTGGCCAGAATTTTTTTTTGTACATTCTAGCTAATTCCAGTTCATTGCATGTTGCATGTGTAATTAAGTTATATAACATCATTAGTTAGTATTAAATTTATGTAGGGACTTAGTTTTATTTTATATCTTATTTGCGTGAATGAACTGTTATCCAGGGTTAGTATAGACCTAGTCCTTGTTTCATGTATCAGTATTAGAATTATTATTGTTTGTTTCGACTGGAACAGTCAATAGGCCCATGTATATGGCTTCTGTGTCTATTTTTCTAATGTTCCAATTATATATATATATATATATATATATATATATATATATATATATATATATATATATATATATATATATATATATTATATATATATATATATTATATTATTATATCTCCTCCGGTGGGCAAAGGCCAGAGGCCTACCAAATTCCACCAGAGTTGGGAAAATCCTATCCTGATCGAAGGAGGCCAACATGTCCAGATACATGGCGCTTGAAAGTATGAAAGTCAAAGGAAGTTGGGAAAATATATGAAGGGAGTGTGTTCCAGACTTTACCAGTAGAGTATATGTAAGATTGAGCATAGCGATTAAGTCTGTGGTCTGAGAGTTGGACAGAGAAAGGATGAGACTATGTAGAAAGGCGTGTCGCACGAAGTTCTCAATGGAGGAGGCATGCAACGAGAGAGTTCAGAAGAGCAGTGTCCATTGTAATAGTGATAGTTAAGAGAGAGTGACACAACAATTTGATGGGCAGAAATAGATTGAAGAGAGTATGAGCTGGAGAGTTGATGAGACAAAAAGCCCTAGACTCCACCTTCTCAAGGAGAACTGTATGAGTGAAACCACCCCAGATGTGCAACGCATACTCCATACAAGGGCGAACAACACCCCTAATATAGAGCAAGCAACTGGGGTGGCGTGAAGTAATTCTGAAGGCGCCTCAGAATACCCCAACTCATAGAAGCTTGTTTAGAAAGCGAAGTAATGATATACCAAGAATATTAAGAACAGATGAAGGTTTGAGTTGTGTGTTTTCGAAGAAGATATCATAGTTGTGTGGAAGATTGTGTCGAGTGGAGAGATGGAGGAACTGAGTTTTTGAGGCATTGAAAACAACCAAGTTTTCTCAGCCCCAATTAGAAATACGTGAAAGATCAGAGGTTAGTTGCTCCAAGGCTACCCTTCTCGAGTCTATCAACTGCTGTTGGGTGGGGCATTTTTTAAACTGGAAGGAATAATGAAGTGTGGAGTCCTCAGCATAGGAGTGGATAGGAGATAAGGTAATAGAGAGATGGTCATTAATGAAAAGCAGAAAAAGTGTTGGGGATAGGACAGAACCCTAAGGAACACTACTATTAATAGATTTAAAGGAAGAATGGTGGCTGTCTACAACAGATGCTATAGAACGACCGGAATTAAAATTTGTGAGATCACAAAGAGAAGGATAGATACTGAAAGAGGGAAGTTTAGAAATCAAAG
Organism: Armadillidium nasatum; assembly: GCA_009176605.1. NCBI lineage: Eukaryota > Metazoa > Arthropoda > Malacostraca > Isopoda > Armadillidiidae > Armadillidium > Armadillidium nasatum. The sequence continues at coordinate 203,939 of SEYY01002681.1, forward strand.
CTTTGTGCCAGACTCTATAGAAGGCTTTCGATGTGTCCAGCGTGACAGCAAAAGATTCACCAGATTATGACAGATCTTGATTTCTTTCCATAGTAGTTAAATCTGCTCTCCACTGTATCTAAAACTCACTCTCTCTGAAGAATATAGAAATATCCTACTTAGTTCCTTTTATAATTCTGCTCTCCACTGTATTAAAAACTTTTTTTCTGAAGAAAATGTGAATATCTTACTAGTTGCTATTATAACTAGCCCCTTTCTAAATTTATCAACTGTTTTGTATTAAATGTAATTTTGGTTTTCCCAGATCCTTACCAAATCATTCATATTATGCAAATTCTATCATACTCTGTCAACTTTTGCATCAGCCTAACATGGGGTACCTTATCAAAAGCTTTGCTTAAGTCTAAATATATGACATCAACTGGATCACCCCTGTCTATACATTCAGTAATATATTCCATAAATTCTAGTAGATTTGTCTGACATGATCTACCCTTTCTAAAGCCTTGCTGGGAGTTGTATAGTATCTTGTTATCATCTAAATGCTTCTCTATATGATTTTTCAGTAACTTTTCCAAAATTTTTACAACCAGAGATGTTAAACTAACTGGCCTATGGTTCCCTAAATCTTCCTTACTACCTTTTTTAAAAATGGGCACCACATATGCCGTTTTCCAGTCCTCAGGTACCTCTCCAAAAGCAATAGATCGCTTAAAAATCAAATACAGTGCCTTTGCAATACTGCTACTCCCCTCTTTTAAAATTCTACCATACACACCATCCTGACCTGCTGCCTTATTTGGGTCAATATGTTCTAGTAAAGATGTGATTTCATTTAACTCAATTTGAAATGCTGTACACTTATTCATTACATGTATACTAAAGCTATTAGTCTCTTAACTGCTATCCAATCTTTCCTCAGTAAACACTGATGCAAAATAAGCATTGAAAATATTAACCAATTCCTTATCTGAAATTACTAAATTCCCATCAATTATAATTGATGGGCCAATTTTTTTATCTTATATCACAGTATATCTTAAATTATTTGGGTCTTATCCATTTATATTTATACTCATACCTTTTCGGTTTAGAATTCTGAATATTTTCCTAAATGCATCAAATTTTTTCTGGTTAATCTTTATATACTTGTCTAATTCCTCTCTTGGTTTGTACTTCATATTATAAGGTTTTCATCTATAGTATGTTTTATGAAGTGTCAATGTATGGTTCTCAATACCCTCTTTATATACACTTAATCAGAACTAGTGTTCACTGAGTCAAATGCTTTTTCATAATATAACCATGCATAGGGCTTCTCATATTCATTACATCTTTCCACCTGCTATTAAACTACCTGGATACTATTATTTTTATAACCACTCCTTCATCTTAATGGTTTTTATTGCAGTTTAAATTCAAATTATGTAGTAATTGTTATTTTTTTAAGCAATTTGTACACAAATGGAAGTGAGATAAGTAGTCTGTGTAATTTTTTACAACTTGTCTAAATTATTAAGATGCTTGTCTGTTTGTCATGGATTTTGTGTTCTTGCAAAGCACAAATTATCCTGTTGAGAACAATTTTATTACTTTTTTTTAAATTTACTGGATATGTTGATTGAAGTTCTATCTGGATATGTTGATTGAAATTCTATCATCATTCTTCACCAGATGACTCTTTTTATTCATTTTATTTTTATTTTTTACATGTGACCACCACTCACGGGCAGAGTCTTTTTCAAGGAGGGTGTATAATTAAAGGACAAAAGGAAACCCACCCAATCCTCAACCTAATGTAGATCCCTCAGGTGGATGCACACAGAGGATTTAAAGAGAGGTAGAGAGTTTCACAGAACAGTGGCTGGAAAGGAGGTACCACAATGTGCAAGCCTAGAGTTTGCAATGCTCACACAAAGTTCATGTGCAAGCAAGGCACCCCTTGTACTGTAATGGTGGTGGAATGCGAGAGGTCAATTCCCTCAAGCACCAGCAATTGTAATACCTATTAAAAAAAGTGTGCATCAACATCACATCACAGAGAAAGAGATTGAAAGTAGAGGACAGTTTATTAGTCTTTTAGCCTTAAACTCAACCTTATCCAAAAGAAGGTTGGAACCAGAACCACCCCAAATGTGAGAGTACTCCATGCATGGATGGATAAGACCCTTATATAATTGGAGTAACTTCAGAAAAAAAATTCCTGCAATCTGAACAGGACTCCCGGCTTTTTAGAGGCCACCTTAGCAGCTGTTGTGATATGATGTTTCCAAGATAATTTATTGTTTATGTTCTGATCAAGAATATTCATGTTCAAAGGTGACAGGACTTAGTCCTACCTGGGGGAAATATATATATATATATATATATATATATATATATATATATATATATATATATATATATATATATATATATATATATATATATATATATATATATATATATATATATATATATATATATATATATATATATATATATATATATATATATATATATATATATATATATATATATATATATATATATATATATATATATATATATATATATATATATATATATATATATATATATATATATTATATATAATATAGTAATTGCATCAGTTTAAATGTAATATTAATATCTGCAATATGTAAAACCTAAAACCTATGAAACAAATATTACACATCCACAGTATCAAACAAACTACAGTAACCTCAGATATCTCTGTACTTGTCAGTGCTTGAAGTTTTTGGTCTTTAAGCTGAAAACTAATTATTAATGAAGCTTTGTATATATTAATATTTCCCAATTGTTAACAAATATCTATTAACTGATGGAAAAAGTAGCCCAATGTTTTAGTGCTTATTTAATGTAGAGTATATTATTGGTGCAAAACTTGCTTAATAAATTTTATTTTTTGCAGGCACAATGAGTAATAATGAGGAGTTTTTGTTAAAGTGGAATAATCACCAAAGCAATCTTATTGGAGTTTTCAAGGACTGGCTTCAAGATGAATCCTTTGTTGATGTAACACTCGTTTGTGGTGGAGAAGCTGTCTCTGGTCACAAAGTTGTACTTGCAGCTTGCAGCCCCTTGCTAAATAGAATTCTTCATGACAATCCTTGCCGTCACCCTGTTGTTATTTTAAATGATGTCTGTTCTACAGATATGAAAGCTCTTTTAAAGTTTATTTATCAAGGGGAAGTTAGTGTATCTCAAAATGAATTAGCAAGTTTTTTAAAGACGGCAGATAACCTGCAAATAAAAGGTTTAGCAGAAGGAAGAGATGAGGAGAAGAAAAGGAAAGATGATGCTGTTGGCTGTGGGATTAGAAAAAAGCGTAAAACTGAGGCCCGATTGGGAACTTCAATTCAGCAAGCACCACAGACCCAAAGGAAAAAGGAAGAATATATTTCAACTAGTCCAAATTGTCAATCTCAGAATACTTGCTTGTTAAATTCATCCACTAATGAAGTGTCGCCTGGAACAACCTTTTCAAATTCTTTAAATCCTCAGGTTGAAAATAGTAAGTTGACCAATTCAAATCTCCAGTCGGATTCTAGTAATTCTT
>SEYY01002681.1:212500-225000 GCA_009176605.1 Armadillidium nasatum
GAAGAATTTTAAGTCTGTCCACTATATAAATAGTATTAAAAATTAAGATAAAGTTTAGAAAAGGATTCTTGTACTTAAATGCCTATGTGATCTGTTTTCATGAAATACTGAAGTTTCCAAGTGAGAAGGAAGGAATAGTTCCCAGACTTCTACATAACACTTGGTTCTGGGATTTTTTAAATTATAGAACGTTTTATGAAAGAATATCATCCACCTGTAAGTGATGAGAATAGTCATAGCACCAAAATTGTGGATGGGATTGGGAATTGTAGGCCTGACGTGGGAAAGTACTATTTTATTATACAAAAACTCAATTGTTTACATTTATTATATTCTACTACTAAAGTATTGGAGTAAAATTTAATTTTTCTGCACTCCTTTATAAAATTCTAAATAATTCCTTATTATTTTACAGGTTTATGAAGAGACCATAGAAGAAGAAGCTTTGTCATTAGGTTCCCAAGGAAAGTTTCGTGGTGGAAGAAAGCGATGCTGCTTTTGTGGCAAAACTTTCTGCGACAATTATACATTAAGGCGACACATGGTAACACATCTTTCACGCCAGAGACAATTTGAGTGCTCGTTATGTAGCGCAGCTTATTCTCGAAAAGACCACCTGATGGCACATATGCGAAGAAAGCACCCAATTGACGCCTTTGATATCGAAGTTGCCAACAGGTCAAGTTAATGTGATAACATTATTTTTAATTCTTAACTCATTTAGATTTTACGTTGAACCAATAATTTAACAATATGTTTCTACTTGTGAAAATATTTAAAAAGGGTAGTGTACTTCGTTATTTCTTTACATTTCGGCAGCTTTCTTGGTTAAAAATTGATATATGTATTTTTACATTTTAAAATTTGCTTGGTACTTTTCATTTGGCTTTATATTTCAAGTGCTAACCTATATTTAAAAGTATTATTATATTTAGGTGGTATTGGAAATAGTATTATGAACATTTTGGGTTTAATGATAAAGCACGACGCCATCACAAGTAAAATTTTAACTGTACTGAAAATTTACAGTTTTTAATATATTTTCGTGTACTGCCAGGTATGGATGGCTGTTTTCAAGGAGAGTGAAGTTTCCTTTTTTTATTTAAATATTGACAGATCAGTATTTTAAAATACGATTAAGAGATCTTTTTATTAACTGGTATCCAGTCGTGAATATCTGTGATGAGTATATTCGTTATATTAAGAACCTATGTAATATATGGTTTTAAATGCTTATTATTTCAGTTTACTCTCTTCTCTTCATCTTTCTCAGAAATTATTATTGTAACTACTCGGCAGCAGGGTATATAGTTAAATTATTTTGTAATATTGCAACTTTCGCAATAGTTTAAATTAGTTGATACCCGTTTAGTATTAAAAGAGGTTATTATAGGGGAAAAAAAATTTAATTTATTCCATTTTAATAGTGACGCCATTTTTACCTTTTCTTCAGAAATTTAAATTTTAAGATATAAAACATATGTAACCAGTATATTTTGTTTTGACTGAGTGTTATGTCTGACTTTGGTTTTCCAACCCAGTATCGCCGAAATGTTGTAGGCAGTCACGTCACCTGTACAGATACTTAAAAAAATAGTAGTAACTGTGTCACCACTGAACTTTGTGTATATATATATATATATATATATATATATATATATATATATATATATATATATATATATATATATATATATATATATATATATATATATATATATATATATATATATTATATTTAATATATATATATTATATATATAAATATATATATATATAATATATATATATATATATATATATATATATATATATATATATATATATATATATATATATATATCTAAAGATTCCTTTTTAACAACAAAGAACTAAATAGTACAGGCATTCAACTCTGCTTTATTCTATTATTATTCTACTCTGCTCTCAAGGATTATATTTTGAGTTTTCTTATGTGATGAGACCATATTTGAATGCTTAAACTTGTAAAGATTCTTTCAGGAAACCTCCAGAACTCTTTAAGAAAACTGTTTCTTGTGAATTGAAATCGGACGTAACAGAGATTTATTATGGTAATTTGTCCACTTTCATTATCCAGTCTAAGCTGAACAATGGAGAGCGTGCATATGCCTAAAAACTAAGTATCTAGAGTAGTTCTTTTAAATTGAAGAGCCTATTCATAAAAAGCTCAAAGTGGACATTTGACTTCTTTTGTACCTTTTCTTGAGTCTTCATTCATGTAGTGCTAATATCCTTACTTTTTTTTTTTAAATTAATAATGGCCAATTTAATATCTTCATATTTTTTTTGATTCTTCTAAAAATTTCATCTTCCACTATTTGAAGAAACTATAGTTCCTAATTACAGAAGAACTTTTTCTATGAAAATTAGGAGATTGATTTGGATTACTGAAATACACATTTCCAAAGTTTTGCCTCTTTGTCCTATAAACCTATTTCTATGAACTGAAAAGAGTTTCTACTCCAACAACTCATCATTATATTTTGATGAAATTCTACTTCCACAAACGGGCCAATTCTAGTTATAAATGTTGGGTTGGAAACTGACAAAGTATAGGAACCGAATAGTGTTTTCGACGTTTCAACATCTATGCCACTTCTTAAACATCGTTCTTTGCTGCTGAACTGTAAACATATCTTTCATTCTTTTAGTATACTCTTTCCTTCTTATTCACAATTAGTTTTATGGACTCATACATTCTTGTATGTATATTGTACATGACTGTCTTCATTTTATATATATATATATATATATATATATATATATATATATATATATATATATATATATATATATATATATATATATATATATATATATATATATATATATATATATATATATATATATATATATATATATATATATATATATATATATATATATATATATATATATATATATAATATAATAATAAATAAAATAAAAAAAAATATTTTTTATATATATATAAATTGTTAACTATTTTTTAAAAGTATAAACTTTTATTTCGTAGACTAAAGAAATTTGTGGTTCTAAGTTATGTACAGTCGGTTATAAACATACTTTGTAATTTATTTATTTTTTCTTCTGAGGTAACTGTGTAAGTATTTTTAAAGCTTCTTTCAAAGACATGTATTATATATATATAAATTTTTCACCTTTATTTAAATAGTTTTCTATTGTACTGTATATATTTATTTATTTCAGTATTGTATTATATATATATTGTTTGTTTTTATTATTTAGTTTTTATTAATAGTATCCTGCAATGTTATGTATTTTTCCTTTCAGTGAATACAATTTAAGCCATGAAGCGTTGAACATAATGTTGGTTGAATAACTAGAATTATGTCGCTTTATTAAAGATAAATACTACTTATGATTGCTGTCTGGTTACGGTATATTTTGATCATCTTTTAATATTTAATGATCATAATCTTGTTAACTTTTAACATTGAAATTGTTGTGAAACATTTGATGACTTGACTTAGAATTGTTTGCTGATTTTTAATTTATTATAGTGGGTTTAGTACGTACTGTTTGAGAAGTTAAACTAAAATGGATAAATGCAAGGGTGAACAATGATGAAATTGCGTTTCTGTGATTAAGAATGTACAGAGGATGACTGAAGTGAGAATTATGATTTTGGTAATAAAAGAGAAAAATTTTTTTTTTATTTGGAGGTTTGAGATATTGAAGGTAAGAAAACATTCAAAAGTATAGAGTGATAAGAACGAAGATATTACATGAAATAGGCTGTTTAGATCGTTTGTATAAAAATTTATATTTTCAGAATACTAGAATGGTGAATAGTCTTATTATTTTAGCTTTCCAGTTGTACAGTGACAAGAGGCCAACAATCCTTATCGATTTAAGGTGAATCCTATTTTTTTTTAACAATTATAGTTGAAATCGTTGTAAACAAAAATATGTTTGTATAGGTTCACTCGTACCACATAATGGAACTCCTTCCTCAGTCTGTCTCCGCACTATGAAAATAAAATCAAACTTGGTCTTCCAAGGTTATTCAGTTCTATAAACTTTTTTTTAAGCTCCTGTTGTAATCACCGAAACATTTTCGTTATCATAAGAAAATTCTTTCTCATTATATCTATAAATCATTGAAACAAAAACTGCTGCAGTCTTATTTATTTACATTTCGGCTTATAAAATTTAATATAAAACAGGCTGCACTTGTACTCGACTCTCCTCTTATCATCTCAGTTAAACATTGCTCAGTAACATTTTTGTTGGATGGATCATATGATTTTGATTGGAAGATTATTTTTTCTTGAATAACTAGTAAGTAATGTATACTCGAGACACTTTGAGATAGACTGTGCAACGTTGGATTATTCTGCAGCCCTTCCCCCTCCAGTCACGTTCACTTGATTTTTTACAATATAGTTAAGTATTTAGAGTTCACTAGAACCTACGATTTACTTGTAGAGTCTATTCCTGTAATTCCTTATGTTTTTAACTCATTTCTATGATTATAGAAATAATTTGGAACAGTTTTCAATTTTTGTTTCGTTTCAACTTTTAAACTTATCCACACACAGTCAGCTAGCTTTCCTTGGCATAGTTTGTTTTAATAGAGTTTCAACAAACTCTGCATAGAAGTGAACATTAAAATTGCTTTTTCACCATTACTGAATACAATTGTCCTCTGTCTATTAATGTCATTTTTCAAAAGGGTCTTTCATTTCGTTAAAGGCCCTCTTTCTCGTCCTAAAATAATTGATATAATTTAAACGCCAACATAAATTACGTATTAACCAATTTTCAGTTTAGATTTCCCTTGAGGAGATTAAGAGTTTTGTTTTTTTTCCAATTTTTCCATGTGCAATGATATAAATATATATAAAATTAGATAACGATAAAGTAGGTACTGCCTAATGGTCTTTGTCTCACTGGTATATGTGGAAAAATCATTTTGATTAAAGAAACTTTTTTTGTGTGTGTGATCACGAAGTCAACAGTGCTCGAAGGTGTCGGTGTTGGATGATGGGTTACTACATTCTACAGGGGAGAGGCATTGTTGTCCTAAAGATTTATATTTTGAAATGTCATTTACTTTAAACCGTTTTTAACGTTGCATCAACATAAATGGATACCTGAACTTAACCCTGTTCATAGGAAGTTCTTGGTGCAACTGCTCTCTTTATTAACATATTCGAAAGTGTAGATTTAAATCATGTTTAGAAATATTTCGTCAGCTTAGAGCAAGCAACCACTTTATGATGACACGTGTCATCGGTCAGATTGACTATGAGGTTAAGTTCACTTTCGATGGTTGATAAGATTTTTACTTTTTTTTAAAAAAAATTTTGGGCCAAGGATATATATATATATATATATATATATATATATATATATATATATATATATATATATATATATATATATATATATATATATATATATATTATTTATATTTTTATTTTTCTGAACTCATTGCTATATTACTTATCCGTTCTCGGATTTTACTCTTTAATTTTGACCAACCATTTGTAATTTATTCAAACTCCCGCAGCTCTCTTCTGGCGTTACTCTCAGTCGTAAAACATGGTTTCATCAGTGCGACAGTTTCTCCCCGCCTTCTCTCACGGAAAACGGATCACTCTGTTTGACTCCTTGTGTCGGAATTGCCGGCAATGAATAGGCTGACTGAGGAGCCAAACAGGACCCTTCCACTCGCACTCGCATCTCCAGCTATGTCCCACCTACACTTCGACAACGTTGCCACTTCGTCTGACTACTCCATGCGCTTTGCCACGGATTCAGGCCATTCTGGCAGAAGTGCTGGACGTATGATCAGCTGAGGAACATTAGCCCTACCATTGGTGAGTGTTCATCATCTCACCGGGGCAACCGTCAACAGGAGGTCGTCATCGTACGTCTCTGCATTGATCAAACAAACCTTACGCACAGCTACCACATGTCTCTAGGTCGTCCTCCCTCTTGTAACTTCTGCCATCAACACAACGTCATCGGTTCAGCACATTCTTGTTGATTGTGCACAACTGCACTTTCTCTGCCTTTGCCACTTTCCTGCAGTTCGACTTACCTTCCTTCTGATAAATTACACTATATCTTCACCACTTTTCTGCACTTCGACTCATCTCCCCCTTCCTCTGATAAATTACACATCTTCGCCAACTCTTGGCCAGGGCTTTTTATTTGCCTCTCTTCAATACATTAAATTATTCAACGATATATATATATATATATATATATATATATATATATATATATATATATATATATATATATATATATATATATATATATATATATATATATATATATATATATATATATATATATATATATATATATATATATATATATATCGTACGTTTGTTTGTATGGTTTAAAAAGTTATAAGAACTTTTTATCCTCAAGACTTGACCTTGATTCTCCCATTGAGGAAGGGATGCTCTCCTTTAAAGACACGACGGAGGGACTATTGACTTCTTGGAATTTCGACTGCGGATCCATATCACATATATAAAAAAAATATTTAAAACATTTATTTTAACTATATATATATATATATATATATATATATATATATATATATATATATATATATATATATATATATATATATATATATATATATATATATATATATATATATATATATATATATATATATATATATATATATATATATATATATATATATTGGTCTTTGTAGTCGGGATTGAGCTGGTCATTTTAATTAAAAATGTTGCATTTATTTCATTTAAGTGTATGTCTACCTTACCAAAATTGTAGTGTGCTCATTTAAGTTCGTTAATTGTGAAAATTATTGATACAAATGCTTCGTTATACTAATAGTTCTTCACAGATATTAATCAATAACATTTACCAATTCCACGGGAAGAATTTTTATAATTCTATATTTTTTTCATGTGTATTGTTTGTTGACCGCAAAATACAATCCTAGGCTGCAGTGCGATCATATTTCTCTAAGAGAGCTCGATCATCCTCATGTCCTTAAATAAAATGCAAACCTAACTTTTAATATTGCATTATTTCACTGAAAAACTACGACAGATCTTATTCTCACATTTTCAACAGTAACTGAATTACCCTCTGACCTTGTTTGGATTGCCTTTTTGAATTGCCATTATAATTTTTCAAGAACCCAATCTGCTGCTTCTGCATGCTACATTGACCAAACCTGCATACCTTGGAAGGTGAGATTAAGGTTGGTGGGTGTCTTCAGAGATTTTAATTTCGACATTATTTTGCAAACCCCGGGTTTTTTACGTTTATTTTCTTCGCATTATTCTATTATGTATTTATCCGATAATCCTTTCCGTTTCTATTATGCATCAAAGGTATTTGAATTCGAAGATTCTTCTGTTGACTAACGACTGCAGTGTATTCGTGTTCGACATTTTGAACGCAGTACATAACCAAAGATTAAGAGTTAATTAGGGTTTTCGTTTTACTCTTGTACTACACTATTACATTTGCCATACTCTACACTAGAATTATTAGCAAATATTAGTTGAGTTTTAATGTTAAGTTGCATTAATGATTACCAACCTGATAGTCGTGAAATAATTAACTGGTCTCCTGCCAGTGTTTTTGCCTGGTAGCAGCTATAACATATCTGTCGATTAAGTATTTTGAACCACTTTAATCTGCAAAATTAATAATTTGCATGGTCTCAGATAATCAATGACCATAGGTGAAAATACTGCAGAGACTAAAAATTCAGCCCGATTTTGTTTTGCGTATTCAAACCACAATTTTTAAAAGCCATGGAGGAGATTTCTCTTCAAATCTACTCCTAGACTTCAGAAAATATTTCTAATAGAATTAATGCCTTTTTGACAAAAATTTCAAAGTGCAGAATGCTAGATAGCATAAACCCAAAATCCAAGTTACAAATATAATTTTACCTAAAGAGGAAGAGTAAAATCAAAACTTAAACTGAAAAGGAAAATAAAAATTTAAACAATGTTAAAATCTTTTTGCAAAACTATAATTTTTGAGGACGCAAACAAAGACTAGAATTTAACATTTATTACTAATAACTTTTTTATTTTAAAATAAAATTTTCATTTTCAAAGTGTATATATATATATATTGCTAATAACTTCGTTAATTTATTAGGTGTTGAGCAGCTAAAGATAATATGAATGATGTTATTTACAAGGGGGATCAAAGCGAACGACCCATCATATCGCCGGGAAAGCGTTGGAATGTACCCGGAGAATAACGTCGGCCCAGCCGGCAAATGGTGAAATTTGCGTCACCCTTTTAAGAGGTAACAACAAAATAATAATAATATAAGATGAGAAGACGATGCTCCTCGAACAACAATAATGACTGTTTTAATTTAAGACAATTCTGTTTCCATTTTAATGAGTTCAAGGATACCGTCTTGCATTTCTTTCACAGCCTGGAATTCAGTAAGACCCATACGACGTTTGTTTGAAATATCGTAAACACCACCTTCAGCTTCAGTGTGTTCTCCTCTAGTACCACGAACTTGAAGATTGAATTTACCAGCAACTTCTTCGAGCTTGTCCCTGTTGGCAGCGAGCTTGGGAACTTTAATGTGGACGGAGGCACGGATGGTAGTGCCAAGATTGGTGGGGCAGAAGGTAAGGAATCCAAGACGATCGTGGTGTGAGAATGGAACTCTCTTCTCAATGTCATTGGCTGCTGTTACAAGACGACGGTAAACTTGTCCGAGGTCACCACCCATCTGCATAGAAATAATACGGAGATGATCCTCTTCGTTGCACCAAACGAGGAAAGTTTTGTTATCGTTGTGATAGATACCACGACCGGTGGGCCAGTATCTGCAGGCATTGGCGGCTTGAAGGAAGCGGTCACCTTCTTTGAAAAGGAAGTGATCATCGATAAGCTTCTGTTGTACTTCCTTGCCCATACCAGTCAAGGGATAATAAGTACCCTTAAGTTCACCCTCAAGACCAGAGAGGGTGGATGATACCTTATCTTCCATTTCCTTGTATTGGGCTTCAGTTAAGCAAGGGTTGAATGGGTAACCCTGCAGAGAGCGGCCGCATCGTACGCGGGTAGAGATAACAAACTTATTTTCGGGGTCAACATTAACAAAAGCATTAAGGTCACCGAAGTCCTTTGCTGGATGTTTGTCAGTTTGTTTGAAGCCAACGTGGTAATCTTCGATGATTGGGTCAAAGAGGGGAGCGAAGAGAGAATAAGCTTCGGCATCTGGAGCATAAATACCAACGCCGGAATCCAGATTTTCTACGCCTGTAAATAAAATAATTAAATTTTTAACCAATTTCTCTAATCAAAGTTCTTTATCAACAGATAATAAAAATACCTACACAAAACTGAATAAAAAATATTTCTTATCTATGAATCACTATATGATAAGCCTGATTGCATTACATTTGTCTGACTGTCGTGTCATTTATTATTATTATTATTATTATTATTATTATTATTATTATTATTATTATTATTATTAATTATATTATTATATATATATATATATATATATATATATATATATATATATATATATATATATATATATATATATATATATATATATATATATATATATATATATATATATATATATATATATATAATGCCTGTATATTAACCACTCCCAATAATTTTATAGTAATTAATTTTCATTGCTATTAAACTACATATACTATTAAATATCGTTAAGCTTTGTTTAAAGCTACTAACCAGACTGGATAACATCGAGGAGAGTGGCTCCTAGGGAGGTCTTCTTGTTCTTAAGTTGGTCAAAGATTTCTTTGGAAAGATACTTCTTCAAGAGAGATTTGCAATCAGTAGCCTCCTGAAGCTTCTTGAAGCCAGCCTCCAACTTTTCAAGAACAGCGGGTTCAACAGCCATTTTAGATGTCTCGGAGCTGGAAAAAAAAAAACGTAATTAATAATGAGAAAAACAAAAAAAAAAAAACATTTGCTGCTAGTTAAAACCATTAATACTTTACAGACAGAACACACCGATTTGCTTTATTTTTTATTATTATTTTTTTTAACAATAAAAATAAAGAATTTAAATATTTCCCACCCACTTGCAGCTGTTAAAAAATTTTAAGGTTACGAAAGTACACTACAAATTTACACGAAGGTGGAGAAATTATATAATGTAAGGAGATAAGAATTCTGCTATTAATTGGGCAAACCAGATTTTGTTTTTCAAAAGTTTCACGTCTTTTTTCAATTAAAATTTTCTTTAATATAGAATGAGCCTTTTATTTAGGTAAAGGTGGAGATTGTTTCTGATTTCGATTTTATATATATATATATATATATATATATATATTATATATATATATATATATATATATATATATATATATTATATATATATATATATATATATTATATATATAAAAATAATATATATAAATATATAAAATTAAAAAATATAAATATATATATATATATATAGTATAAAACCTTCCTAGCAGTATATACAAATGCATTTCACAAGAGCTTTCAAAGCATTTAAGCTCCGTACCCATAATCCGTGATGAGGAATATATATATATATATATATATATATATATATATATATATATATATATATATATATATATATATATATATATATATATATATATATATATATATATATATATATATATATATATATATATATATATATATACGCGATAATATCGAAATCTGAACAACGACAGTTCGGACAATTTACAAAGCTTATATAACCGGTGTTGATTAGCAGCTGGTAGTGGTAATAGTAGTAATAGAAAAACTATTTTTTCATATGAAATCAAAACTAATATTAGTTTAAATTATTATTTATTTATTTATTTATTTTTTTCATTGTTTTAAAACACCAGTAATAAAATTTACTGATATTACTCATATTATATATATATATATATATATATATATATTATATATATATATATATATATATATATATATATATATATATATATATATATATATATATATATATATATATATATATTAGAAAATTTTAAAAATAATTGATAAATTATAAACCGGCAAAAATTTGAATATTATTACACGTCACCCTCACGAAAGCTATAAAAATGAATAAATTAAATGCCCATTTGAATTAAATTATTAAAACACAAGATCATTGTCAAACTATCACTTAATGAACGACACACACACATTTGTATTAACGTATGTACAAAAAAAAAAAAAAGGATAAATTATATAATGAAATTAAATAAATAATAGCTTTGAAAATCCACAAATACTTAAGATGCGTACCAAAAAACCTTTAATCTGAGCCGACCGAATGACGAGTGAAACTATGACGTTTGGCGAAGCTTTTATAACCAGCAGCTTCACCGGCTGGAGGCGTGGCGTGAATGGAGAGAGAAGCAGTCGGGGGAGGGAGAGTGTAAGTATGAAGAGGGGGAAAGGGGGGGTGAGGAAACGTGTTACCCTCTCCCCTGTCCAATCACGTAAGCTTGCCAACTTCATTGAAAATTATACTTGTGTGTGTGTAAGAAGACTTTTCTTATTTCTTTTATTAAATCGGATGTTACATATAATAATCATTTACTGTAAATAAAAATCGCCTGAAGAGAAAAAAAACAAATCAAACAATATAAACTGTAAGAGTGCGTTAATTTATTTTATTATATCTGAAAAAAATGCCTAGACGGAGGGAGATCTAACACATTCACGTAAAAAAAATAAAAAATAGATAGGGGGATTAGGGTATTAGAGGGAGTATAAACGGAGGGAGAAATTGGGGAAGAGAAAGAAGTATCAACTGTTAAGCAAGAAAAATCCACCAATCAGAAGCTCTCTTTAACAAAGTTATTTGTAGATAAAAAACTTTTCCTCTAAAATTTTTCTCCCTACCCCACAATCGAAACAAAGAGAAGCCAAAGGAAATAATAATAATAATAATAATAATAATAATAATATAATAATAATAATAATAATAATAATAATAATAATAATAATAATAATAATAATAATAATAATAATAATAATAATAATAATAATAATAAATTATAATAATAATAATAATAATAATTAAATTTACACACAATGGTATATTCTCATACTGGAACTTTTCACCTTTGTCATAATTGGATAAAAACGCAAATTCTTCACAAGACTTCATAAACTCTATGATGCACAGCACGTAGTACATATATATTCTGGTGTTCGAATCTCAGGTAACTACTAATACTGTTACTACTATAACTACATTATTATTATTATTATAATAAATGTGAATATATATATATATATATATATATATATATATATATATATATATATATATATATATATATATATATATATATATATATATATATATATATATATATATATATATATATATATATATATATATATATATATATATATATATATATATATATATATATATAGTTGAAAAGGCTAGAGGCATTTATACGTTCATCAAATATCCAGATCTAGATTAAAGACCAAAATGACTAGATTAG
>SEYY01002681.1:227500-230000 GCA_009176605.1 Armadillidium nasatum
AACTCATTTGCTTAACGTTAAGATCCTGGCTCCTGGGGCATCCCATTGTCTGTGGCATCCTTCTTTACATTTTTCCTCTCTTTTAAAACCCTCTGAATCGGACGGAGAATTTCGACTTTAATAATAGGAGAGTAAGAAGACTATAGTGAACTATTAAGCGAACAGTGTAGTGAAAGTATAAATTTTTTTTATTCATGACTCCAAATATAATAAGAGGACAGTTCTCGGTGTTTAGGATAGAAACGAAGTTTGGTGTTCTAATTTACAATATAATAATAATAATAATAATAATAATAATAATAATAATAATAATAATAATAATAATAATAATAAATAATAACATTGTTATTATTATTTCGCTGATTCAACTAATTCCTTCCTTCCATCCTTTCTATTTGTCTCAAAACTTCCCAATCTTTCCCACCCCAACTCCGCTCCTCCTCTTCCTTACATATTACGAGCATGAGTCACTATCGAGACAAACGATCTCAGACGCTACGAACAAGATCCTCTCAACCACCTCTCCCCCTTCCCCTTAGGTATTAACAACAAGAAACCCCACATGCCCTATTAGGGGGAAGGTTTGAAACCTTAACCTCCCTTTACAAATAAAGGAAACAAACGCATCCAACTCATGGCAATTCGGTCAACCTAAGCATAAATGTTGGTTTGCCGTATTCAAAATTGAAATTTGATCACAAAAAAACTATTTATCTTTATTAACGATGACGATTGTATAAAAATGCAATCACAATATAACCTTGGGAAACAAAATAACTTTATTTTGAAGCCTTTTTATTTAAGAAAGTCAATTATTTGTTTACGCATTTTTTGCAAAGGTTTCAAATTCAAAAATTTGTGGACTAATCAGTCTTTTAAACTTGATAAGTAATTACATGGGTTAATTAAATACTAATTAGAAGGAAAAATAAACATAAATAAAATACTTGAGAACAAGAAATATTACAGATTAACATCGTATCATGTTTAATATTAAAGAAATTAGAATCAAAATGTCCATGAAACTTTTTTTTAATAAAAAGGTTCCGCCATAGTCATAAACATTACCAAGAAATGCAAAAAAAAAAAAAAGATTTTGTCCTACTTTACAAACAGACAGACAAACATCAAAAGAATTTTTAAATTAAGTCTAGGAATGATGATTCAGGCGTCGCAGACGATGACGCAGCTGCAAATTCTACTCTATTACTATAATATGCTGCTATTATCTCTAAGGACAATTAAAACGGTTAAATATAATAATAATAATAATAATAA
Organism: Armadillidium nasatum; assembly: GCA_009176605.1. NCBI lineage: Eukaryota > Metazoa > Arthropoda > Malacostraca > Isopoda > Armadillidiidae > Armadillidium > Armadillidium nasatum. Next base: position 228,779 of record SEYY01002681.1, read on the forward strand.
TAATAATAATAAAATAATAATAATCATTTCTTTACACTTAATGATATTATTATTATCATACAATTTTGTTAGGGGACTACCACTCAAAAATTATTTTTTGTAAAAAAAAATAAAAATGACGAAAAAGATACTAGAAACAAAATCAAATACGTATTAAATGATGGGTATGAGGCAATGGACTTACTATAAACACGAGTTATGCCCACTTCGAATTTACCTATTTCATTTAGTAAATTAATTCTTTTATAAATATGTGGTACTCTCTTCTAAGTATTTGGTACATTTGATAAATTTTTATGCATTTGATACATTCCATCGAAAGTATTTGGTACATTCTCTTATGAATTTGGTACGCTTTCTCATATGCATTTGACATATTCACTTCTGCATTTTTAAATGATCTCGGTTATATTTCATTTATTAAGTCCTTTTTATAAATGAATTATTTATAAATAAATGTGATTAAATCCCAAACTTAAAAAAAAAAAAAAGAAAAACTTTTTTTTTTTTTTTTTTTTTTTTTAATTTTTATTTTCAATTTTTATATTATTATATATATAATATATATATATATATATATATATATATATATATATATATATATATATATATATATATATATATATATATATATATATATATATATATAATATATATATATATAAAAGAGTTCATTCCCTGCATTTTCAGTCTGTTTCTAACCTCCCCCATCCTCTATCTTTACACACACACACACACACACACACACACACACACACACACACACACACACACACACACACACACACTTTTGCTAATATGCCAAGAAAAAGAGAACTGGAAAGCGTCTCCGCCCAAGGGAGTCACTCACTCACTCGCATTCCACATTCCAATCTCTTTAATTCGACCGAAAATGCTTCTCATATCTTATTCGTCTTGCAAAACACACACACACACACTCAATATATATATATATATATATATATATATATATATATATATATATATATATATATATATATATATATATATATATATATATATATATATATATATATATATATATATATATATATATATATATATATATATATATATATATATATATATATATATATGAAAAGTGTGAACGAGCATAACAAATTTATATCATCGTAAAAAGTCGCATGACAAGAAAACATAAAATTTTGATTTAATGAAAGAAAGATAAAAAGATATATTAATATATTATACATTAAACCAT
>SEYY01002681.1:235000-237500 GCA_009176605.1 Armadillidium nasatum
CCAGCTTAATAGGAACGAACTTCTGTTGACGACTGTACAATCTGCATTATACGTATAGGGTTTCTTGGACCCACTGTGACCCCTCAATTAAGAGTCAAACAGGATGATAAATATATATATATATATATATATATATTATATATATATATATATATATATATATATATATATATATATATATATATATATATATATATATATATATATATATATTATATATATATATATATATATATATATATATATTTAAAGTTGACAGCAATATAATCAAAAAGTAATCACGTGAATTGTAAGTTTTACCCTTTTAGGTTAGCACAGAGATTTATGACATACCAAATTTTGTGATTCTAGGCAGCCATTATGCAAATTAAGTAAAAGCTGCAATGCAATTGCATACATTCATGAAGATCTGTCCTCCACAGTTATAACATTAGTATGAAGGAACGCCTACGTGTCTCTCTGACTTTACTAATAATGAATTGGAATGTTGGCAAAAAAAATTTTATAATAAATATTAATACAGCAAGACAAGAGTGATCAGCTGCTTTAGAAAGGAGTCGTAAGACATTAAATATACGAATATATAGGTTAAATTGCTGGTCATTAAAAGCCTTAACAGGAGTATTTTAATTTTATGACTTAAGAGAACAAAACTTAATTGAAAGGTAAAACACGCCATAAAAAAAAAAAAAAATGTTTCTTATATCCTATAAGACATTTCGAAACAAATTTGTTTGTTCCAAGAAAGTTTATTTGAGCAAGTCACTCAGACGCTCAATCAAAAAATTAAAAAATTACATTATTCACACCTTCGAATGTATATCTCCATCGGATACATAGTTAACTTCGAACTATGCATGAAAATGGTTTAACATTATATATATATTATATATTATATATAAATATATATTATATATAATATATATATATAATATATATATATATATATATATATATATATATATATATATATATATATATATATATATATATATATATATATATATATATATATATTGGCCATTATAAAATTGTTACCAAAAAAAAAAAATAATAATAATACTAAAATAATAATAAGAAACACATTAAAAATAATGAATTTTATTTTAAACATCGAAAAAAAAGAAAGAAAGAAAGAAAGAAACTAAGGATCCCAAATGAAAGGAGCGAGTTCTTCCAGTGCTTAGTGTCAAAGACCTGATAGAAGAGAAATGAAACAAAAGATTTTAAGAAAGGAACAACAGTGCCAACCTTTCTATTTATTTATAATTAACCTTGACAGTGGAAACTCAAGTTTAAAGGGACCTAAAAAAGCTTTTCTTGGGAAAATTACTTTCAATATACATACATGTGTATATTTACATACATGTCTGAATAACCAAGACCAGCATGTATGCGTATACAAGTGCGTAATAATACATGTGAGTGTGAATGATAAGACAGCCTTATCGATTTCAGATGGTAAACCCCACATTTTAACTCTCTTCCCCCATTCTTTTCAGCATTTAACACACAAGGGGAAAGGGGAGCAAGGAAGGGGCCCCTAAAGAAAAAAAAAAAGTCAAGGGGAGCTGAAGCTGTGTTTACAACAAAAATAGATTTCAAAGTGTTGCCGGCCAAACAGAAAGGAAACACAAAAACACTAACACATTCGAGAGTATAACCGCCATTGCGAGGTATTATGTCTAATATTACTACTACCATTATTATTTTTATTACTATTATTAATGTCACTTACCTAATACTAATAGGAAATAAAGTTATATTTAAAGAGAACTTCCGCAATCATAAAGAAAAAAAAGATCCAACAATAATAATAATAATAATAATAATAATAATAATAATAATAATAATAATAATAATAAAAAATCATATATTCCAAGCTTGAAAAAAAAGCATTGCGAGTTGAATTTGAAAATAAAAAAGATAAAATGAGACCCACTCACAGAATGTATAAAAGTCCTGATAAGGCTTAGGATAAATGCTTAGAATTTGAACTTTGTAATCACTAAAATAAATTAAGAAGAAAATCCAAAATGTATTTTAAGATACTTGAGGATTAACTTAAAAAAAAAAATATATATATATATATATATATATATATATATATATATATATATATATATATATATATATATATATATATATATATATATATATATATATATATATATATATATATATATATATATATATATATATATATATATATATATATATATATATATATATATACGTGTCCGAAATTTCTTTACGAATGAAAATTTTCCTTAAGGATTTTTCTAAGCAGAGATTTGGTTGAATCTCTTTCGTTTCATATATAATTGATTCATATCTTAGTTAAAAAAAATAAGATTAGTTAGATTTTATTCTTTGTTTATTAAAAATTATAGATTCAGCATTTTTTTGTTTGCATGTTAGTTTAGATTAAGTTAGGATAGGATAGGTTATGCTAGGTCAAGCTAGTTATGTTAATGAGGTTTGGTTAGCAGAAAAATGC
>SEYY01002681.1:245000-250000 GCA_009176605.1 Armadillidium nasatum
ACAGCGTTCCCTAGTTGACCTTGAAACCCGCACAACAAACCAGCATACCTTTTTGTAATCCACAGGAAAAGAAGAGCAGCAACCAACAAATGAAGAAGACCAACTATTAATAATATCTTACAAATGACTTTCCCTCTTTTGGGAATCCATCCTAATTTCGTTTTCATATCTTTATCAGTCATACTAACATATTTTAATAATCTTCTGTATCACTACAATAAAAATAAAATAATAAAAAAAAATAACAAATGTGTTCTATTCACTTTGATGCCAAATGTCGCAAGATATATTAAACAAATATCCTACAAAATGACACTCGTAAATTCGTTTTAGTGACGTCTTACATACAAAACACAAAATGAAACTAAACACCGTTCTTCACAAAGTACTATACACAAAGTAAAGTAACTTATATAAAAGTAACTACTTTCAAGTATTAGTTTTTATTAACTTAAAAATACAGACGCGCATTGTACATAAGGTTTGGTTACACTAAACTATACTTTTATAAAAACGACTTTCAAAAGATATATAAAAATGTCTGATATAGCAATATATTTGTGTATCAGAATGTATCAATACTAAAGTTTTATGAATATATATATATATATATATATATATATATATATATATATATATATATATATATATATATATATATATATATATATATATATATATATATATATATATATATATATATATATATATATAAAGGCTACAAATATCTTAATAAGAGCACTTTAGCCTAATCACCAAATTCACTTACCTTTTGAAGTGTGAGACTGGCTATTTACAAATATCATAGAATTATCTATATATTAACAAGATAACATACAGTTTTACCTACACACACACATATATACATTCACACACACAAGAAAGAATGTTTCATGAATATAAATCCGAACCCTTAACAAAATGGGACGAATCTTTCTCTTAACAAGCAATTCGCAACCATACACGAAATGCATCCTAAAGTAAGCGCACTTTCCACTCACCACATTTTTCTATGTTCATTCGATGTCAACCAAAATTTCATTGGTTTTCGCTCTCGGCTTTTACATGGGTGAACTACATTTCAACCTTATAACTTGAAGAATAAACCTATCCTTAAATTAGGTTTCCAATAACAACTATTTTATGGATTTATACAAATGTATCAAAACTTGCCAATTTATTAATCAAACAATCATTAGCCTCTAACTTTGAGATCCCCAACAATAACATCAAATGTGTACGCAATAATTTGCTCATGTGCATCATTAATAGCTTTTCAATTATATATATATATATAATATAATATATATTATATATATATATATATATATATATATATATATATATATATATATATATATATATATATATATATATACATATATATATATATATATATAAGCTAAAATCAACTACAAACATGCTGAGGTAACTAAATATCAATTTCTAAATATCGGAAAACCAAAATTGTTTCCTGAGGAACACCACCCCTCCTCCTCCGAATCTAAACCCCTTCATAACACGTTTTCAGCCTCTCCTCCTTTGTCCTTGACCTTCATTCGACATTATATATATATATATATATATATATATATATATATATATATATATATATATATATATATATATATATATATATATATATATATAAATATATATATATATATATATATATATATATATATATATATATATATATATAGTCCTTTAAAGCGTTGTGAGAAAAAAAAATAAGAGATTTAATGATATTTTTCCAATTTTAAAATGGAAAATATATTATAGGAGAAATTCGTTTAAAAAGAAACTCGTAACTGCACCTGCTCAAGTCCAAGAATATTTTTCTTCTACAGAAGAAGAAAAAATACGAGACCAAAAAGACCCGAGAGAGATTGGAGGATTAAGAAGGGAAAAGGATTACATGAAGAGAGTAAGGCTTAGTTTAAATCATAAGCCGATTTAATTTTTAAACTTGACAACCAAGAAATGACAATTAATAATAAAGAAGTAAATAGGAGCAGGTCTGTGACAAGCCGAAAAAAAAAAAAAATTATTTTTTTTTTTAACCGAAGACGAAGAGTAATTAAGAAGAGGAAGAAGAAGAAGAAGAAGAAGAAGAAGAAGAAGAAGAAGAAGAAAAGAAAAAAGAAAAAGAAAAAGAAAAAAAAGAAGAAGAAGAAGAAGTAGAAGTACTTTTTGATTATAGGGGCCATTGAAAAATTGACAATTTTTAAGAAACTTCAAAAATTTTGTTGTAAATATAAGTAGTAAGGTTGTTAATAAATTTATCAATCAAGTAAAATAAGTTATGCTGCCAGACGCATGACGCCAAATAAATAAATAAAAAATTACTAAATGTTCTAAATTTTACATTAATTTATAATAAACTAAATAATATTAAATATTTATTACTTGTACTTGTCTACACAACAATATTCTAACACTTTGTCCATGAAGCGTTTTCCTCGTGCCCTATTTGTCTACAGAGGTTTACAAGAAAACAATAAACCTATAAATTTTATTTATCAAATTTTCAGAAAAAAAGGTAAACTGTTTAGAAAGTATTTGAGCATATGATTAAAATATTTTTAAAGATACAAAAACATTTTATTTAACCGTTTGAGGAGGGAACTCACTGTGCTCAAAGACAAAATTCTGTTTCATCAAGTTTATTACTCCATGTGTTCGATCTTGAGCAGATTCGGTCAAAATGTAATGGTGCTCTGATATTTGAAATAAAAAAAAAATACATTCAAAAAGCGTTTCTTTTTATATTTAAAAAAAAAAAATTTTAAAAAAAAAAATTTGTTTTTTTTTTTTAATTAATAATTAATTTATTTAAATTAATTATTAGTAGATTTTTAAGATGGAATGTTGCTCTGATGAAGTAAATGTAACCCCAAGGTATTCCTTATTAGCTAACTGCACTGTTCATTTTCAAAGAAGCTGCAAAAGCTTCTAATATTAAAATGGTATTATCAGATATACAGGGATCAAGTTCAATAAATCCTTCACTATAGAGGAAGAAATTTCTCAACCTTATTGCTTCCTTTATTCATAACTCTTCAGACGCAAACCAAATGCAGGAGCGCATTAATATTGAAATCCAGATATATTTCAGTGAACTTTGTAATTCTAAAGATGGGATGTACTGACATATTAGAAAAATCATGGAGATGCTTCCAACACAGGCAAACCTGACACAGAAATATTTGTCTATTCCTACACCTTTTGCACCTTAAAAGTACAATGGTCTGTACTTGGACTCAATCCTGATATATATATATATATATATATATATATATATATATATTATATATATATATATATATATATATATATATATATATATATATATATATATATATATATATATATATATATATATATATATATGATTACAGATCATCAAACTAACTCTAAAACATATTTGGTGAATGGACGAAACGAGGGTGCGTAGCTGTGTATGTAATTAATTGTGAATGTAAGTATGTGCATACGTATGCACGAGCTAGAATTGGATGGATGGACGTTTTTTAAAGTTGCAAAAGTCAAAGAAAACACTGGCGCCATTTTGTGCTTGCAGGCATAAAACTTTTTTTCTGTCTCTCTTCGTGAACAGACACACTCACACCCCCCTGCGATATTAACACACCAACAAACGTACACAAACACCAAAAGACAAGAAAATGTAAGATGGATAGACTTCCAATGAATGTTCACATTTACTTATTACTCATTTTATAATATAATATATATATATATATATATATATATATATATATATATTATATATATATATATATATATATATATATATATATAGGTTGCAAAGCCAGGTTCTTGAAATTTCATTTGGAAGAAAATCGGAAACTGGTATATATATATATATATTATATATATATATATATGAAGTATCGGTATTATATATATATATATATATATATATATATATATATTTTCAGGTATATCTTCGGGGAATTTTTAGGTATAAAAAATGATCGATCCCTATTATATATATATATATTATATATATATATATATATATATATATATATATATATATATATATATATATATATATATATATATATATATATATATATATCAAAAATTTTAAAAAATTATTTCGACATTTCCAGACTGAGTGCCAGTTTCGAAAACCTAAAAGATTAAATGTAAATGAATCAGGAAATTATGTAAACTTCCTTAATAATAGCCGGTGCTAAGTGGCCCTGATGGTTTCTGTACGACAGAAAATGCATTCCTGGAACTGGTTTCCCGCTCAGAATAGACGCTGACTAGTGGCTCTGATGGTTTCTGAAAAAAAAAATCTCTGGAGCTGATTTCTAGCTCAGAATAACCGCTGCCCAGTTGCTCAAATAGTGGTTTCTGTGCAACAGAAGCCACATTCCTGAAGTTGGTTTCCAGTTCAGAATAGAGACTGACCAGTGTTTCTGGTTGTTTCTGAAAGACAGAAGTCACATACATGAAGCTCTTTTCCAGCTCAGAATAATGGTTCAGGTGGTGGTTTCTACACAACTGAGAACGCATTCCTGGAGCTGGTTTCCATTCCAGATTAGCAGCTTCCAAATGTGACAAAAGTCACATCCCTGGAGTTGGTTTCCAGCTCAAAACAACCAATGTTCAATGGCTCAGATGGTGGTTTCTAAACAACAGAAAACACATTCCAGAAACTGGTTTCTAGTTCAGAATTGCGCTGCCAGTGGCTCTGGTGGTTTCTGTACGACAAAGGGACAAAGGCCACAAATCGTATAATACTCAATAAAGAATATATGCAACAGTGCCACACTAAAAAAAAAATACTTAAGATATAATAAAGAAAGGCTAGAATTTAATTTATATAAACCCTATTTAATAAAATTAATAATTAATTAAATTTAATAATAAAATTATTTGGTAAGGTTTAAAATTTTACTTCAATTCAATTTTCATTCAAATGTTATTTTTATATTACCTTAAAATATTTATAATCAAAGGGT
>SEYY01002681.1:262500-270000 GCA_009176605.1 Armadillidium nasatum
TTGGCTTAACATCTTTTAAAATATAATCATTCATCTACTAGAACCCAAGCTCTGATGATGTTCGAAGTTGACGGACGAAACCGGTCAGCAAATTGGAAAAACAAAGAAATCTTCTGAAAATTGGAAGGGAAATTTCAACTGATAATAAAATAAAGCTGAAGAACTTCTGAATTATTATTATTATTATTATTATTATTATTATTATTTCGAAATCATTTTTTACCATTCTGATTTTTTTTATTAAAATATATTCAAAATTTGTTTACTTATTATTATTATTAATTATGAATTATAATTATTATTACTATTATTATTCTTATTTTTATTATTAATATTATTATTTTTATTTCGAAGATACTTTTTTACAAATCTCATTAATTTTTTTACTAATATAAATTCAAATTTCAATCATTTATTATTCTTAGAATTTAAAAAAAATTTTGCCATTCAATTTTTTTTTTTAAAAAAAATAAATGAATAAATAAAAAAAAATTTTTTTTTTTTTTTTTTTTTTTTAATTATTTACCTTCGCTATTTTTATTACTATTATTTATTATTATTATTATTATTATTATAATTATTATTATTATTAATGGGAAATGGAAAACATGTTTTGTTCGTCAGCGGTCGAGCGTTAATCAATTATTCCATTATCCGGGAACATCTTTCCAAAATATTGAAAACACATCATTAACTGTCACATATTGATAGTGTATTATGGTTGGGTGTCGGACTCGTGAGGTATATGGTTTGAAACCCAGAAACTTTCTTAATAAAGATAAGGAATAGTTAAGGAAACAATGTTCAAGAAATATATATATATATATATATATATATATATATATATATATATATATATATATATATATATATATTATATATATATATATATATATATATATATATATATATATATATATATATATATATATATATATATATATATATATATATATATATCACAAACTCAATACTCAGGTTCAATTTCTATACTTAATAAAACAAATTTAGAATTTTAGAAAGTTTCACACTTAATTAAATTAGCTTCTTTTAAGTGTTATATACTACAATTTTCATTAACAGTTTTTAAAATCATCCTTAAACATTAATGGTTATTTAAAAAAAAAAAATAAAAAAAAAATAAAAAAAAAATAAAAAATAAAAAAAAAAAAAACGTCAGTGTGTTTATATGTGTTATACTTCAGCTGACAAAACATATTTTTATGGGCCTCGTCCACGTAATATCTTTTTCGTCCAACATTCATAAACAATTGCCTTCATATTTATTATTCTTTGGCATGTTATATATCTTTAAAACTTGGCCAAGACCAATAATATATATATATATATATATATATATATATATATATATATATATATATATATATATATATATATATATATATATATATATATATATATATATATATATATATATATATATATATATATATATATATATATATATATATATATATTATATATGTGTTTTCTTATTGAACGACAGGAAATAAGGCCACCTTTATTTTAAGGATATGACTTTTCCTTTGCCACCTTTAAAAAAAAAATGTTTTCCTTTTTTTCTTTTTTACTTCAATAAAAGCTATTTTACAGTTCCTGCGCAATACTTTTATTATCCTCTTTTTTTCCCTCTTTTCCCCTTGCATTCATCTTTTTATGGAAAAAGGGAGTGAATGAAAAAGCCTTGTGCCAATTACAGAAAAATGTTTTTTTCTTCTGCCTTTATGTGTATGTGGTGTTCCTCCCCCTCCCCAACCCCCCGAGAAATACTGTAGATAAAAACTGCATGAAAGGGAAATGTAAAGAAAATGAAGACCCGAAGAATAGAAAACAAATAAGAAAAAAAAATTCGAATTCGTGAAAACAGGAAAATGGGATTGTGTTTTTTTTTATTACAATATAGCTTCATATTATATTTTGAAAAGAAAAAAAATTCTTTATTTCTTCATTTTTATTATCAAAAGAGAAAGAGAGAAAAAATTATAGTTTTCGGATTGTTGAAAAAGAAATTTTTTAGAAAAATACTCATGTAAGTCGCGAACAATGGAGAAAGAGAGAGAGTAATTCTGTTAGGAACATTAACAAAACCTTCAGACATATTAATTAAAAAAAAAAAAAAAAAAAAAAAAAAAAAATTTGCTTTTGGTTTAAATAATTAGTTACTTTCTTCAATTTAGGTTGCAATGTAATCAGCTAGTTAGGGTAACTATAAAGTTAGTACCACCATCTCTTTCACCCTTAACCTAAAGAACCTCATTTTGATGAGGATCTTATACCGTTGAAAAGTATGAGTTGTGGAAGAGATTATATAGAAGTGACATGAAATTCAAATTGTCAATTTGGAGTTAACCTAGAATATTTCCCTACACAAAAATTTTAAAGCGAATAAATTCTTCACTATATTTTTTACGAAATTATCTTTTTCTTTGTAGCTCAAAAAAAAAACTTTTTTTTTTTTTTTTATTTCAATTCAATAATATGATTAATTTCACAACTGTTTTTCCAGTCCCTTGAAAAATTAATTTTGCTTTTAAAATATTGTATAACAGTAAGAGTTTTCAGACTTAGAATTAAAGGTAACTTTAACTACCTATTGTTTCCTGGGGACAGACAACAGACAAACTAACTAAGGACTTTTAAAGCTAGTAAAGTCCTAACTGACAATAATTAGAAGTATATAACAAAGTCGGTTACTTAACATTAATTTTTTTTAACATTTTATTACCACTCAAGGGGGAGGGGGGAATAATTAAAATAAAAAAAAACCTACCCACAAAAAAAATAATAATAATAATTAAATAAAACAGAACACATGGGTCTGAGGATCCTTGTTCTAGCCGATTTGACAAATAGTTTTCTTCATTAATAAAAAAAATATAAAATGCATTAAAAAACTAGGTTAAGAAAATAATGAAATTAGATTCTCATGCAAATTGTATTATGTTAAAAAAAATAAAAATATTTCATATTTTTGCTGAAGGTAATAAGAAAAATCGCAAGGGTTGATTGACAATAGCTCAAGTGAATGATGATCAATATATATGCAAACAAAAGTATATGAAGGAGAAAGTATAATAGCTACTCATTTTTTATCCACATACAAATGCACATTTGTTTATTATATATAAGATTAGAGAATGAGGATATACCCTGGACGGAATATTTGGTTAAAGAAAAGTCTGTGAGATTTTTCCCTCTCTTTTAATTAATATATTTTAAATCAGAAAAAACAACTCTCTCTCTCTCTCTCTCTCTCTCTCTCTCTCTCTCTCTCTCTCTCTCTCTCGAATTGAACACCTGACGACAGGGAGAAAAACAACACAAAATACTCGTGTAAGTAATAAAGAGCACTTTTAAAAAAAATTGTTTGACAAAAGTGTACGAAGATAAACTACTTGCTTCCTCTCTAATCTGCCAAAGCTGCAAAATAAAAAAATAAAAAAAATAAAAAAAATATGCACACATTTATTTTCTATTTTATTTTTTTTTAAATAGAAATCAGATGATCACTTTCAAAACTGAAAGGTGGCATATAACGGGGTTTATAACATTTAAAAGTTAATGTCAAGAGCCGATTGCTAATTTTACGTGGCATTATGTATGCACAGTAGCACAACTGTGTAAGCAAGTCTTCTTTTACATATAAATACACATAAACGTTTGCCAAATTTCTGTAGGTTTAAATATCTCTACTACAGTAAGCACCATCCAAACATACAGTACGTGATTGATGATGATGATGATTTATATATATATATATATATATATATATAATATATATATATATATATATATATATATATATATATATATATATGGTCGTTCTATAGCTGGTGTTGAAGACGGCCACCGTTCATCCTTTAAATCTATTAATAGTGGTGTTCCTCAGGGTTCTGTCCTATCCCCAACACTTTTTCTACTTTTCATTAATGACCTTTCTGTTACTTCATCTTCTTTCCATTCCTATGTTGATGTCTCCCCCTTTCATTACTCCTTTCAGTTTGAAAGACGTCCCTCTCAGTAGCAGTTAATTGACGCTAGAATGGTGGTCTTGGAGCAACTAACCTCTGATCTTTCTTCTATTTCAAATTGGGGCAGAGAAAACATTGGTGTTTTCAATGCCTCTAAAACTCAGTTCCTCTATCTTTCTACTCAACACAACCTTCTACACAACTATATCTTTTTCAAAAACACACAACTCAAACTTTTCATCTGTCCTTAATATTCTCGATGATTCTTTCTTGTGAGGATCGCATTACTTCTCTTTCTTAAAAATAAAAAAAGCTTTTACGAGTATGGGTGTTAATTGGCGCCTTCAGAATTTCTTCACGACACCACAGTTGGTTCTCTTTATAGAGGTTGTTCGCCTATGTATGGAGTATGCTTCACACATCTGGGGTGTTCCATCATGCAGCTTTCCTTGAGAAGGTGCAGTCTAGGGTTTACGTCTCTCAATAATTCTCTCCAGTCTCTTTCTACCCGTAGATTTGATGAGTCACTCTCTCTACTATCGCTATTACAATGGACACTGCTGTCCTGAACTCTCCCGTCGCGTACCTCCTCTAGTGAGATGGGCTCGTGCGACACGCCTTTCTACATAGTCTCATCCTTTCTCTGTCCAACTTTCTGACCCTAGACTTAACCGCTATGCTTAATCTTACATGTGCTCTACTGGTAAAGTCTGGAACACACTCCCTTTATCTGTTTTCCCAACTTCCTTTGACTTGCATACTTTCAAGCGCGGTCTATTGGAACATGTCGTCTTAACGACCAAGATCCGGTATTTCCCCAACTTTGGTGGAAATTAGTAGGCCTCTGGCCTTTGTCCACCAGGGATATATATATATATATATATATATATATATATATATATATATATATATATATATATATATATATATATATATATATATATATATATATATATATATATATATATATATATATATAGGGGCTATACTTCAAGTATATTTATCGGTGTCATTTTAGAAAACTCGGATCTAACTTCCTCGAATCGCGATGTATGATTTATGTTCAAATATATATTGATATCGACGAAAATTCTGAAACTATTTTTATATCCGTTTCCAATTATCTGTGAGTCGCTTTAAAAATATAATGGGATTTAAATATCTGAAATCGTTAAGGCTCCGATAATAATCACGGTGTATATATATATATATATATATATATATATATATATATATATATATATATATATATATATATATATATATATATATATATATATATATATATATATATATATATATATCACGGTATTCCACATTACTGCGGAGTGGTGTCAGCTACGGACCCAGATTGTTTAATTAATTACGATTTTACGAAAATTTTCAATTTTCTACTCACCTCCAAGTGGCACTGTCTTCTATCCCTCTTTATCCTTTTACTATTAATAGTTCCATTACTCCATTATGCCATCCCCATATGGGAATGCCTCTTCCCCTATTTTTTCCCCCCTTCGACATGAGAATCTACTTAACCAATCTCTCTTCATTCATCCTAAGTACACTGCACCCGCATACATCATCTGAGTACCCTTTCTTATATTCTTTCCGTGAGATGGTACATTTTCCTTAACCTTTTATTTCTAATTCAATTTCTTCTTTACATTCCACAAATATCTCGCAAGATTTTCTTTTAGAAAACCTGTTTCTTCCTTGTCTTTGTTTTTACAACCATATCTTATATCTATACAGAAAATATGGTGCATAAATATATTCAAATATATAAATGTTTATCTTCTAAAATTCTATAAAATTATTAAACTATCATTCTATTCCACCTTTCGATTCTCTTCTTTGAAGTCTTTACTTTCCTTCTTGCTTTCATTTCGTACACTCTTACAATCCTCTTCCGATGCCAATATTTCGCTAGTCAAAAAATATCTTCCAAAAACTTATTTCTTCCTCTTAATAAAAGCTTCAAAGTTTCATTTTACTGTTCACTGCTCTTCTTTTATGATAATCATTTTCACATAGCTTGCTTCCTTTGTAGTTATGGTCATTTCCCTAATTTTTTTCATTTCTAGCAAAATTCTGACATTTTCTTTCATCCACCTTTCATTTTTAGCTTTAATTCCACTAAAAATAATATGATATGCCCTCTACTGCTCTTCTCAAGATGTTCACATTCAAAAGTTTATTAGTTTTGCCCATACAACTTGACGATGAAAAAGTTCAATAGTCACTCCAATTACCCAAGTAAACATTTATGTATACTTCTTTTACTAACCCCATTTTTATTAAACATTTTTTGATAAAGATGCCAGTGAGAACATGAAACGGAAAAGGCTCCAGAGGCTAACATGGAATCCATGAGTTAGGAGTTCGATCAATATCCAGCTAATCAAGGGTCAATCTGACCGATACAGGGTGTTTGAAGGATTTTAAACTTGGGAAAATAGAAGAAGGAAGTGTGCTCCAAACTTTACAAATATATTTCCGGAGGCTAAATTGCTCCCAGAAATGAAAGCAATACTAGCGAAATGTGAAAATGGGAAACAACTGCTTTAGCACCATCAGATGAGATCATATTTTGAAAAGATGTTCCTTCAAAATTTTTGAAGCATTTTAAATTAATTTTTTTCTTCTTAATTTAAATTTTAAAACAGTATACCTATTTTAATTGGGCAAGAAATATAAGTTTCAAATCAAAAAGTAAACGAACTCTCTCTTTATAATAAAAATAATAATAATAAATAATAATAATAATAATAATAATAATAATAATAATAATAATAATAATAATAATAATAATAATAATTATATTAAGCGCAATTTAAACGCTTCTTCGGAAACCGTTTAACCTCGGTACCACCTCTCGCCTAATAACCACCAATCTACGTTAAACAGTTTCCCATTATATATATATATATATATATATATATATATATATATATATATATATATATATATATATATATATATATATATATATATATATATATATATATATATATATATATATACTTTGTGACTTTTTTCAAAGGTTGTACATTAGAGATGGTGCCAAATGTTCTGCTTCGACTTTATAATCTCCGGTACCTTCCCCTACTCCCCCTTCTCCCTCCCTCTTACCACCTCCTCCCTCTCCCTTTCCCCTGGCTACTAATAGTTAAACAATTACATTTATCTTTTAAACCTGTTCAACAAAATTTAAAAACAAATTTAATCTCACAAATTAACGGGTTACTACTAATACTACTACTGTTGTTACTACTACTACTACTAATAATAATAATAATAATAATAATAATAATAATAATAAATTAAAAGAAAGCTGAGTAAAAGTGTACGTACGAGCTCGATGAATCATCAATACAACAACTACTACTACTACTACTACTAATAATAATAATAATATTACATTTATTGATAAATCTTATTTAACCTTGGAGATAAAAAAAAATTGTGAAACAATAATTTAAGTCTACGTCACCTTCTTAACAATCTCGCG
>SEYY01002681.1:297500-302500 GCA_009176605.1 Armadillidium nasatum
ACTAACTATGGTATATTCAAAACATCTCCAAAATTAGGATATATACTTTTGGATGTCTTGCAACATCTATTTTTTTAAAAAGATGAAGGTTTTATATGTGTTCGAGATGACGCTTTTGTTTTTATTCATTAATTTTTTCGCTTATAAACTAAGTATAAAATGTAAAAGTAGATCTGTAAAACTGGCAGCTGTCCCCCACGATTGAAATGAATATCTTTCAAAACTTCATATCTATGTAAAGTATTAAGAGAGGCCTATTATTTTTATTTTGGGGTTGCTCTTATTTGAATGTTTGAGAGTGGAATTTTAAACTCTGAACCAACCAATAGTTAGAGCTGATTGACTGTCTTAACTCTAGACAGTCTATACCTAGAATAAATTTACTCAATTTAATATTTGATTATTATATATTGGGTAAACCTGTTAGGCTTTAATTCAGTTTAATAGATTTGACTTAAACTTATACATTGACCTGTTTAAAGGTCCTGATTTGTGGCATAGGGAAGTTGTGAGTTTTCATGCCAACAAATTTGAATAGGAAGACCTAATTAAAAAGGCCATAGATATTTGAATTAACCTTAAAAGATAAATTTTGCCTTTCACTTCAAAAAACACACTTCCAAATTCTTTTGAAAACATTAAAAGTAAATTGCAGTTAATAAACCTTATACTTTGTTTATGGTGAGTAACATTTGTTTCTCAGGTTTGTTTTTATATTTTCTTTATAGGGTAAGCTGATATATTATATTAACAATTGGATTTATTTACTTTGGTTGGCCAGTCACAAAACTTTTTTTTTTTTTTTTTTTTTTGCTTTCAGGGGTTTCTGCGTTTCAGAGAATCCCAATAATATATATATATATATATATATATATATATATATATATATATATATATATATATATATATATATATATATATATATATATATATATATATATATATATAGAGAGAGAGAGAGAGAGAGAGAGAGAGAGAGAGAGAGAGAGAGAGAGAGGTGTGTGTGTATGTGTGTTTGTATTGTGTATAATATATTAAAGGTGCAATAAAAGGTTAAAAACATCATTTTCATTAACGGAATCTTATCTTGCACTTAATGATCAAACAAACAGACATTTACAGATTACGTCACTTATCACTAAGAGCATTCATTGCATCTGTTAAAAAGATACGAAAAGTCGCACCAAAATCGCATAACTCACGATCAAATGCTTATATAAGTGTAAGTACAAATATTTACATTACAATAAGAGATTCTAAAATCAGTAACTTAAGGATATATATATATATATATATATATATATATATATATATATATATATATATATATATATATATATATATATATATATATATATATATATATATATATATATATATATATATATATATATATATATATATATATATATATATATATATATATATATATATATATATATATATAAGTTCGAAAGCATCATCCAACCAATGAAAGCAATTGGAGAATTATAGTTCTTGGGAAATTTTCATTCACATCAAAGCCCAATGGGTAATACCTTTCGACTTTCAATTTGAATTCCTACAGATATGTCCTGTAGATGCTCCATACCTTGTATCACAAATTATACGAAATTCATATCTCTTTGAGCACCTAGACACTATTTTATTATTAAATTGTAAATGACGGCGATTGTTCATTTTAGCTCGGAGCTGAAACCATCCAAAGACCCAATAATTCTTCTCCCTATTATTAAATTATCATTAAATTTATGGATGATGGAATTACTCAGGGTTCTGTTCCATTCCCTGTTCTCTTTACTTTTCATTAATTAATCTGTCATATCATCATTTATCTCCTCTTTGGCTGATGACTCCGCTCTTCACTTGTTTTTTTTATTTTTTATTTTGGGGTGTCCAGCGCAATTACAATTAGTTGGTACTAACAGGGTAACCTTGGGGAACCTGACGTCTAATTTTTCCTTTTCTAACTAGTGCAGAGAAAACTAGTTTCACTTCAATACCTCAAAAAACCAAAATTCCTCAAAATAATGTTACATACAACAATATTCTAGAAAACAAAACTTTTATCGTTTCTTTCTTTTCTCGAGATCTTCCTTGAATGAATCACGTTCATTACCATACAAGTTTCTAACTGTTAGAATGTTCTGAGAAGTCTTCGAAATAGCACATTCCTACAGTTGCTTCCTCTTCATAAGAGTGTCTTACAGCATCATCAGCAAAAAACGACAAAATTCTCACACGTAAGTCTCTCTAAAGAGACGAAACTTATTCTTCTATATCTTAGGATAACAAGAACGATATCCATATACCCATTCGTTCTTGCACAGTTTTACCGTTCAAATGGTATTTTCCTATTTTATATATATATATATATATATATATATATATATATATATATATATATATATATATATATATATATATATATATATATATATATATATATATATATATATATATATATATATATATATTCCCCAAATAATTAAGTAATAATGAGTAATAAAAAAAAGGGAAGGGAAGGTAAATAAACAAGGGAATATATATAAAAAGGAAAAACGGGGAACTGAAGAGGACAAAAAAAGAAAAAAGAAAAAAATAATTCTATTAGATGGACTCCAACTGATCAAATTAATGACGTCAAAATTTCCATGACAACGAGGGAAAAAATCGTATTTTCAATCTCACACAAGATAATGACACCAATAACGTTCACGCACACACATACTCTCATTCATATATAAATATATATATATATATATATATATATATATATATATATATATATATATATATATATATATATATATATATATATATATATATATATATATATATATATATATATATATATATATATATATATATATATATATATGATGGAAAAGGGTTAAAAATGGTAGCATGAAAGTAACCAGTGTCATAGGGAAATACCAAATTCCATCTCGAATTATAGGGCGACATGCTCCTATTTACGACTTTTGTAAGTATGTGAGTCAATGAAAATGGTAAAAGTAGAGAAAGGGTGTATTGTAAACGCTCTACCAGTAAAGATACCACGACAGAATAAACTTGACATTTAATTCTGGTGTAACTAAAATTAATTAAAATATTATTCTATATACACAAAAATTTCTATTCTCTTAATTTTAAATCAACCTTTTTAAAACAAAATGTTTTTTTTTTTTTATATATAAAAGAAGAGATAAGTTCTCTAGTTAGATTTTGTTTTAAATTCTAATAAGAACTACTATTAACTCCTTTTGGAAACAATTTTATCAATATTTCTGGACTTCCAAAGATATCAATCAATTAGACCAAAAGTTCACTAGGCCCGTAAAGAAACAAGAGTTAAATTGTGTGAAAGCGACATGCTAGTGACAGTGTAATCGTCGCATATTACCAAATTTTACATTCACATAAACTGTTGTTAAAAGAATGAATCCTAAACCCTCATATTCTGTTAGGAATTATAATATATCAGAAATATAATTTTTCTAATACAAATAAACTATGAATTAAAATATATCAAAAATATAATTTTTCTAATACAAATAAACTAAGTAATAAATATAATTCACTTTTAACCAAAATCATATCGACCACATATAGACGGTAAGATAAATGCTTGCCCACCATTGATCTGAAGTCAAAGAGCTGAATAGAGAAAGGATTAGACTATGAAAAAAAAGAGAAGAGGAGAAGGTATGCGACTTAAAAGTACAAAAGAGCAGTCACCGTCGTAACGATGATAGTGTAAGTCGGAAAGAAAGAGATAAAGAGAGGCGGTAAAGGATGGGTAAATTGACACATAAATAAGTAACTCTACCTTTTCTTGATGAAACGTGCGTGGAACCATCACAAATGTGTGAGGTCAACATTACAAAAAGACAGATGATGACCCTATGACCCTTACAGAGCAAGAAATTGAGACTAAGTAAAAAAAAATTCTGGAAGCGACTAAGAACATCTAACCTCTTGTGACGCAAAAGCAAAATAGTCACCAACCCACATCACAAAAGGCCCTGACTTTATGGTATATTTTTCATTTTATTAAGTATATATATAATATATATATATATATATATATATATATATATATATATATATATATATATATATATATATATATATATATATATATATATATATATATATATATATATATATATATATATATATGAAAATAAGTAGACATTACTTTTATTAATGTTTATGGATTTTTAATTGGTCATTAATAAAGGAAATTTACATTTCCTTTAAATTTTAAAATATAATTAAACTTTTTTACTTCCTATGTTTCCTAAATATTTCCTTCCTAAATAAATTTAAATTTGTTTTTGAGCTGTAAAATGAAATTAAGTTTTTTTTTTTTTTTTTTGCTTCTTATATTTCAAGTTGTTAAGTATGAGTAAATAATTAATATTTCTTATTTTTCTATTCCTTAATTTTTTTTAATCTGGACCAATCAATACCATAAGAGGCGGATATTGAGAATACGTGTGAGTCTTTTGAATTAATCCTGGAAATGAAAAGCCGAAAATCCGGAATATGAAGAGAATAAAAATTATCAAAGAAGGAAGACTTGACTTGCTGTGACAATTGCCAGTGCCAGTGCCAGTGCCATTCATAATTCTAAATTCTAACAGAGGTTATATTGATAAGAACAAGGAGGTTGATAAATAGAATTTTGAGCAGGAAATAGGAAGGTTTCAGAGAAGTAAAATCTTGTTTAAACCAAATTAATATCCTGAGGATAGTTATGGAGCAGAGTATGGAATTGAACTCTAATGTCTACATAATTTTTGTGAGCCCTGAGACTTGAGTTATGAGTAAGTACACAGTTATGAATATATGAGAATTCTATATGGAATGTAAAGTTAAACATTGGGGTGACCTAACGGAATCTAATGCAGTAAGTGCAAGCATGAGACAGGGGTGAAAACGAGGAGATAAGATGGGCCACACTTGAGAGAAAAGGAATATGATAAAGGAAC
>SEYY01002681.1:312500-320000 GCA_009176605.1 Armadillidium nasatum
GACTATTTAAACTCCAAAATAGAGCACATTCTATCCTCTTCTCCTTTCTCTGAAATCATCATTTAGGTGATTTCAATGTTCACCACCGCCAATGGCTTTCCTCTAGTTCTCATGATCCAGCCGGTGAACTCGCCTTCAACTTTTCTATCCAGAACAACCTTGAGCAGTTGGTGCAACTCCCTACCCGTATCCCTGACCGTCTTGGTGATGAACCCAACATACTTGATCTTTTCTTAACCTCTAATCCTTCTCCTTATACTGTTAAACTCTTTCCTCCTCTGGGTTCATCCGATCACCTTCTTATCTCCGTATCTTGTTCTGTCTCTTCAAGTCTTCCGCAAGAACGGCCCCCGCCTTCGGCGAGGAGACGTCTGTGGCACTTCGGTGCTGCTAACTGGTCAGACTTGCGGTTGTACTTCTCTGATTTCCCTATGGAATGATTATTGCTTTCGTGGGAGGGGTCCCTCGGAGTGTGCCGAGCGTATAACCGAGGTGATTCTCTCTGGCATGGAAGCGTACATTCCATATTCTTTCCCTTCTACTAAACCTAACAAACCTTGGTTTAACTCTGCTTGTTCTCGCGCTATCCGCCGCAGGGATGCTGCCTTCAGAGATTACCGTCGTCTTCAAACTCCTGAAACTCATGCTACTTATATTTCATCCCGGAATTCGTGCAAAATCTATTCTTCGAGATACCAAAAACTCTTTTCTCCGCCGCAAATGCAATAATCTTTCTGGTTCTTCTTCATCTCGCCCTTTCTGGCATTTCGCAAAAAAATGTCAACTCTAACTTTGCTTCTTCCTCTTTCCCTCCTCTAGTATCTTCTGATGGCACAACTGCCATTTTACCTTCTAACTAAAGCTGAACTCTTCGCTCAAACTTTTGCCTCTAACTCTACCTTGGACGATTCCGGAGCTATTCCTCCTCCTACAACCCCCTCCAACTCATTTATGCCTAACATTGTAATTTCTTCTAAAGATGTCATTTTCTGCTCTCTCTGAGCTTAACACTAAGAAGGCGTATGGTCCTGATGGTATTCCTCCTGCGGTTCTCAAAACTTGTGCTTCTGAGCTTGCACCCTGCCTTGGTAAACTATTTCGTCTTTGCCTTTCTACTTCGATCTTCCCTTCTTGCTTGGAAACGTGCGCTCATTCAACCTGTGCCGAAGAAGGGGGACCCTTCTCAACCCTCTAACTATCGTCCAATTTCTTTAACCTCCGTTCTTTCTAAAGTTTTCGAATCTATCCTTAACAGGAAGATTTGGAAACATCTCAATTCTTCCAATCTTATCTCTGATCGCCAGTATGGCTTTCGTAAAGGACGTTCTACTGGTGATCTTCTTTCCCTACTTTCTGACTCTTGGTCCTCCGCTCTTCGGGGTTTCGGTGAATCTTTCGCTGTGGCGCTAGACATATCGAAAGCTTTCGATAGAGTCTGGCACAAAGCTTTGATTTCCAAACTTCCCTCTTTCGGAATCTATCCTTCTCTCTCTGTGACCTCCTATCTAATTTCCTTTCTGGTCGTTCTATAGCAGCTGTTGTAGACGGCCACCGTTCCTCCTATAAATCTATAAATAGTGGTGTTCCTCAAGGATCTGTCCTTTCTCCAACTCTTTTTCTAATTTTCATCAATGATCTTCTCTCTATTACTTCGTCTCCTATACACTCCTATGCCGATGACTCCACCCTTCATTATTCCTTTCAATTTGAAAGACGTCCCTCCCAACAGCAGTTATTAGACGCAAGAAGGATTGCCTTGGAGCAACTGACCTCTGATCTATCCCTGATTTCAAATTGGGGCAGAGAAAACATGGTCGTTTTCAATGCCTCAAAAACTCAATTCCTCCATCTTTCTACTCGACACAATCTTCCACACAACTATGACATCTTCTTCGAAAACACTCAACTCAAACCTTCATCTGTTCTCAATATTCTCGGTGTTTCTTTTTCTCGTGATCTTTCTTGGAAAGATCACATTATCTCTCTCTCTAAACAAGCTTCTAAGAGGTTGGGTGTTCTGTGGCGCCTTCGTAGTTTTTTTACGCCACCCCAGTTGCTTGCTCTGTATAGGGGTGTTGTTCGCCCCTGTATGGAGTACGCCTCGCATATCTGGGGTGGTTCCACACATACAGCTCATCTTGAAAAGGTGGAGTCTAGGGCTTTTCGTCTTATCAACTCTCCTGCTCTTACTAACTCTCTCCAATCTCTTTCTTCCCGTCGAATTGTTGCGTCACTCTCTCTATACTATCGCTATTACAACGGACATTGCTCTTCTGAACTCTCACGTCGCATACCTCCTCCACTTGAGAAGGGCTCGTGCGACACGTCTTTCTACACAGTCTCATCCTTTCTCTGTCCAACTCTCCGACCCCAGACTTAACCGCTATGCTCAATCTTACATGTACTCTACTGGTAAAGTCTGGAACACACTCCCTTTATCTGTTTTCCCAACTTCCTTTGACTTGCACACTTTTAAACGCCGTGTATCGGGTCACGTCGGCCATTAGCGACCCCGAATCCGATTGCTCCCCAACTCCGGTGGATATTGGTACGCCTTGGGCCTTTGCCCACCGGAGGAGACATAAAATATATATATATATATATATATATATATATATATATATATATATATATATATATATATATATATATATATATATATATATATATTAGGGATGGAGTGAAGTATCGGTATCGGTATCAGTATCGGCAAGTATCGGCATATTTTCCGATACCGGTATCGGTATGGGTATCGGCCTTTTCAGTATCGGCATCGGTATCGGCAAAAAATTTGCATAGGAGTAAAGTATCGGTTTCGGTAGTGGTATCGGTAGTAGTATCGGCAAGTAGCGGCATATTTTCAGGTATCGGGTATCGGCTGTGGGGAATTTTTAGGTATCGGTATCGGTATCGGTAAAAATTTTGGTATCGCTCCATCCCTAATATATATATATATATATATATATATATATATATATATATATATATATATATATATATATATATATATATATATATATATATATATATATATATATATATATATATATATATATATATAATATACGCCTTCTAATGGTTAAAGGCCAAAGGCCTCTATAATTCCACCAGAGTTTGTAGAAAATTCCTATCAGTGTTTCGGTGCATGTCATATATGAAAGCCTGCAAGTTAAAAAAAAATAAAAGTTGGTAAAATAGATAAAAAGAGAGTTCTCCAGACTTTACCAGTGGAGTACTTGTAAGATTGAGCTTAAGGTTAAGTCTGGGATCGGAGAACTGGACATAGAACAAATAAGACTGTATGAAAAGGCAAGTCGAAACAAGCTGTCTTCAAAGGAGGATGTATGCCACTGGAGAGTTCAAAAGTAGGAGTATCGACAAAATATCAAGGATATTTTTTAAGTCGATATATCGATACTTTATCCTCAGTATCGAGTTATCGATATTTCGTTTTTAACTCAAGAAATTTGAAACAATTTTCTGTTCTTTTATAAAATAAAATTTAGCAAAGTGTATGTGTTTTTCATGTTCGTAGTCAGAAGTGCGGCGTTGGTTGTAACAGCTACATTATAAGGGGAGTGAAGCAAAAGTCCGATGGGCAGAAAATAATTGGTGAGTTAGGGAGAGCGCAAAGATGATAAAACGAAAAACCCAAGATTTCACCTTCTATTCTTTTTTTTAGGAGTTCTGTGTGAATGGAACCATCCCAAATATTTGAAGAACACCTCATCCATAGGTGAAGAAGTTTGTTTAGTAAGAGAGATAATGTGAACCTTCCAAGAAAGGTCTCGTAAAAAATAAGCACTACTTATATTCGGGACAGACTAAGGTTTGAGTTCTGTGTGTTTTTGAAAATGCTTTAGTTGTGTGAGAGCAGATGAAAGAACTGTGTTTTTAAAGTATTGGAAACAACCACGTTTTCTCAGCCCCAATTAGAAGAAACTCAAGAAAGATGAGGTCAATTTCTCCAAGGTCATCCTCTATAGCATCAGCTATTTGGTGTTGAAAGGAAGTAATGAATGGAGGAGGAGGAGTCTGCGTAGGAGTGGATAAATGAGTAATTAACAGGGAGAGGCTTAATAAAACTTATAAAAACAGATGGAATAGAATATAATCCTGAGGGCTTAAATACACAACCGTTAATGGATTTAAAGAATGAACGACGGTTATCTATAACAGCTGCTATAAAACGACCGGAAAGGAAATCAAAAAGTAAAATGGGGACCGAAAGAAAAAAGTTCAGAAGTCAAAGCTTTGTGCGAGACACTATCAAAAGTTTTCGATATGTCCAGAACTACAACAAAAGATTCACCAAGTGCCGAAAGACATTATTATTATTATTATTATTATTATTATTATTATTATTATTATTATTATTATTATTATTATTATTATTATTATTGATCAATAATTATTGTTGTTGTTTTAAGATAAAAAGTACGTTCTATAATTTTTAACTTATAGATTGATAGATATTTTGAGACTTCAACTTTGCCTCCGGCTCCACCCACAACTATGAGGTTCCCGGCTCCTGCTCCACCCCAATCATGAGGTTACTGGCTCCTGCTCCACCCACAAACATGATGTTCCTGGCTCCGGCTTCACCCACAAACATGAGGTTCCTTCTCCTGATTCACCCACAACCATGAGGTTTCTGGCTCCTGATCCACCCAAAATCATGATGTTCCAGGTTCCGGCTTCACCCACAAACATGAGGTTCCTGGTTCCGAATCAAGATCCCAGGCTATAATTCTTACTACGGTTTATATCCAGAATTTATATATATATATATATATATATATATATATATATATATATATATATATATATATATATATATATATATATATATATATATATATATATATATATATATATATATATATATATATATATATAGTTTTTATTTCCCACTTCTGATTAGGATTAAAAAAATATCCTGTAAAGACAAATTTCAATTTTAACATCCTTTTCATATATCAGATGTTTGATCAATTAAATAAAATCCAAAGCCATGAGTATTTTCCTTCAAATATATCCTTTTATAACATGATAGAGAGAGTTATTAATCTTACAAAGATATTTCCTTCATACATACATCCTTTTTTTATTACATGATATAGATATTATTCCTCCTCTTTTAATTATCTTGTATATCATTCGTCCTTTCAATAATCGATATGCTGAATTTGCAGAACATGAAGTCCGTTTCATTTCGCTGCCTTTCTGATCTTGCTTTGAAGATTCTGATACAAGCCTTTTCATTTTCTATATTGATAAAAGCTCCAACAGATGCTGCTCCATTTTTAATTATATCCCCTCTCTCATATATATATATATATATATATATATATATATATATATATATATATATATATATATATATATATATATATATATATATATATATATATATATATATATATATATATATATATATATATATATATATATATATATATATATCCTTTTGTAGGAATCCTCAGTCGTCTACTTGAATTCCCCAGAAATAGGAAAGAAATAAAAGAAGGATTAATGTTCTCGACTTTATCAGTGGAGTACAAATAAGAATGAGCATATCGTTTAAGCCTACGGTCACTGAATAAGACAGAAAAAGGACGAGGTGTGTAGAAAGACGTGTAGTACAAGCTTTCTTCAATAGAGTAATTATGCGACCAGATAATACAGAATAGTAGTGCCCTTTTTTAATAGTAATAACATATAAAGAGGGTGAAGCAGCAGTTTGACGAATAAAAATGAATGGGAGAGAGAGAGAGAGAGAGAGAGAGAGAGAGAGAGAGAGAGAGAGAGAGAGAGAGAGAGAGAGAGAGAGAGAGAGAGAGAGAGAGAGAGAGCACAAGAGTTTAAAAATTGTAAAGTTCTTCTTTTCATCCTTTCAACTATGATTCTGTGTGTGTAGCCACCTCAAATATAATAAGTGTACTTAATACAAGGAAGAACAACTACACAGCGCCAGCTCCTGTGGGGTAGTGTCAAAAAAATTCCTAAGAGCAGAGGTTCAAGAGTCAGAGATAATTGAAAGGTTGTCCCCAGTTGAACGTTCCTTTGGGAAGTCATATTCATAATCTGAGATAAGATTAAAAGATTTAGGAAACTTCCAAAAATTCCTGTTAAGGATATATTCGTAAAACTTGAAAAGAACAAAGTTTAATGAAATAGGATAATAGTGAGGTAGTTAAACACAGCACAGGCTGAATGAATGCATTCTTCCAGAAAAGTCGAAATTGATGGTCAAAGAGGAAACAACAGTGCACAGTAGAATCTCTGTAGAACCACAGAGGGGATACATCAGTAGCATATATCTGTAATTAAGCTAAGATAGAACATAAATCACATTTTTTAGAAAAAATTAATAAGTATGAAAGAATAACGGAGAGAATTGGAATATACGAAAGAGTCAAGCTTGTTGGGTAAATCTCTTAAACGACCAGGGAAATTGGTAAGGAACTACACCACCTGCTTAAGGCTATTATGAATTAACAAATGATAAGCAAGTACAAACGCTGAATCTTTAGAAGTAGAGGAAAATCATTGACGGTGGTGAACATTGAAATTACCAAAAATAATGATTTCAAAAAAAGGAGAAGTTTGGAGAGTCCTCTCCATTTTGCAATTTAGATAGTCGAACAGTTTAGAAGAGCTAGAAAAGCTATGAAATAAATAAATAGAACTGAAGAATTTTGTCTTAGATTGGCAAGATATTCGAAGCCACAAAAGTACATAATTCTGAAGATTCAAAATTAGAAACACGAGAACAGACAACGTCGTAGAGCACAGACACATGACAGAAGACTGTGGAGGAAAATTGAGGATAGAGAAAATAAAAGAAAACTTATTAATATTGCTGTCAGAGAGCTCACACACCCGAAGTGAGATGAAGAAGAGAGGTGGTGTCCGACAAAGGAAAACTTGAAAAATCGAATATATATATATATATATATATATATATATATATATATATATATATATATATATATATATATATATATATATATATATATATATATATATATATATATATATATATATATATATATATATATATATATATATATATATATATATATAATATATATATATATATATATATATATATATATATATATATATATATATATATATATATATATAATATATATATATATATATATATATATATATATATATATATATATATATATATATATATATATATATATATATATATATATATATATATAATATATATATATATATATATACATATATGAGTGTATGTGTGCGTGCGTGCTTGTCCTAATGTGAGAGAAAATGGCAGTTCATAAAAATAACAAAAAAGGTCAAAAATGGTCTTTGAGATGACTTACTCAAAGAGTTAAACTAAAAGCCCTTGTAACAGAGGCTTCTACGAGTACGCTTCGAAATTTGTGACGTTTCCATAAAAGTGAATTTATTTCAAAGGCGGAAAAAAAAAACACAAAAAAAAACGAATAATGGATA